>CAUYON010014427.1:0-17530 GCA_963573935.1 Arctocebus calabarensis | reverse complement strand
AACCCAGCCCCGGCCGAACTGCATCAAAAATTAGCCGGACGCTGTGGCGGGCGCCTGTAGTCCCAGCTACTTGGGAGGCTGAGGCAAGAGAATCACTTGAGCCCAAGAGCTGGAGGTTGCTGTGAGCTGTGACTCCACAGCACTCCACCAAGTGTGATAGAGTGAGACTCTGTCTCCACAAACAAAACAAAACAAAACAAAACAAATACTCTTTCCTACCCAGACATCACCATTACACTCTTACTGAGCCTCTGTTAGAAGCAACGCATTGCAGGAGGCCTCATTCCTTCCCCGCCCTCAACTTGGAAGTGGAGGAGAGACATGTTTAGTGGACTGAATATAGACTCTCTGGGGCAACTGCTACAAAATATGATCCTCAGAAAAACCTGGGAACTTTAGAAGAAAATAAAGATATACAAGCCCCACTCCAGAGATACTGAATCTGAGTCACTGAGGATGAGCTTTAGGAAACTCTATTTTGACTAAGCTCTTCTAGTTCCGCCAGGTTTGGGAACTAGAGCATGTTTTGTGGGACACTAATTCTTCTTCTAATATAAACAGTATTTCCTTTAAGAAAAATGAGCTTAGGAAATTCTATATTTTAAAGTTCTCTTACATTATGATTTTTCAGTATCATTATGTCTGCTGTAAAAAGCATGTTTCTAAATCTTACCTGACTGTGGAACAACCTCCCTCCATCATCCCCCCTGCAACCTCCGACTCAGCTCAAGGACTGTCTGTTAAATATCTAATGTTGTGTCTCTTAGCCTGGGCGACCTATTAGAGCCATTTAACTTAGGCAGTATGGGGTGGGGTGGGTCCTGGTAATAGAGTATTTTAAAGCTTTCCGGCTGATTTTTATTGGGCACAGCAGAATTTAGGGCTATACATAGAGTGGAATATTCCTTAGAATCATTTGGGGAAATTTAGTCCAAATGTCTTCCCTATCACCCAGCTTTTTATTGTTTCACATCTATCTGGTAGCTTTACTCAATTTATATACATATCTTTTTTTTTCTTTTTTTAGAGACAGAGTCTAATTTTGTTGCCCTCAGTAGAGTGCTGTGGTGTCACAGCTCATAGCAACCTCCAGCTCTTGGGCTTAGGCGATTCTCTTGCCTCAGCCTCCCCTGTAGCTGGGACCACAGCCTCTCGCCACAATGCCCAGCTGTTTTTTGTTGTAGTTTGGCCAGGGCTAGGTTTGAACGTGCCACCCTCAGTATATGGGGCTGGCGCCCTGCTCAGTGAGCCACAAGCACCAGCCATATGTATCGTATTTTTTAGAGGATGTTTTCAAATATCTTTTTTTCTGGTTATAATAAAAACTTCTTACAAAGAAATACCCCCCCAAAGAGACATTCCATAAGGAAAAAAATGTACATGGGTTGTCTAAGAGAATTTAAATTATAATGAGTAAACATTACATTGAAGTCTTCTTTTTTTTTTTTTTTTTTTTGAGACAGAGCCTCAAGCTGTCACCCTGGATAGAGTGCTATGGCATCACAGCTCATAGCAACCTCCAATTCCTGGGCTGAAGTGAGTCTCTTGCCTCTGCCTCCCAAATAGCTGGGACTACAGGTGCCCGCCACAACGCCTGGCCATTTTTTGGTTGCAGTTGTTTGGTGGGCCCGGGCTAGATTCGAACCTACCAGCTCAGGTGTACGTGGCTGGTGCCTTAGCCCGTTGAGCCACAGGCGCCAAGCCTAATTTGAAGTCTTAACAGTGCACCAGGCAAGTTGCTAAATGCTTTTGTTCTATTATCTCATTTAAGTATGTAATAATCCTATAAGCTGTGATGACCCCTAAGTCCTAGATGAGACAACTGAGAAACATGGATGTTTAGTAACTTGATTCAGGTCATGCAACTGATAAATGACAAGATCAATATCAGATCCCAGGTATGCCGGACTGAGAACTACAGCTCTTAATCAATTTAGAATCCTAGTTAAGGCAGAGACTTTTATGTTTAATGATCAACATACAGTTAAGACATCTCAGTATGTATGTATTGGTTTCAGAACTACATTTTTTTTTTTACAAGAAAGGTGAATCTTTAAAAATTACAGGGTAGGAAGGCCTTTCCAAATGTTAAGAACCATTTCAAAATGAGAAGATTTTCAGGCAAACATTGGCATAAGAATATAAACAGTTTTCTAGTTGTAGGAGACTGGTAATTTGTGCATGTAAATTGTATGTTATATTCTTCATTAATCTGAATGTATTTGAATATTAAAAGTTCACTGTGTAAATATATTTTTCATACAAACAGTCTTCCAAATATTGCTAAGTGTCTAGAAAATATTGAGTGTGATAAATTTTGTTGTTAACTCTGGCCACAAATTTAAACAAAAGGAAAAGAATGATTTTGACTACTGGCAATAAAACTCAGTGAAGGGGATTTATGTATGGGTTCAAATGCATACTTATTAGTCACTCAGAGCATGATGTTTCATTTTTAAAGTACATGTCTTTGCATCTTGTTATGACATTTATAAAAAGTTTTCAGTTGCTTGTCTTTCATTTTGCTAGAGAAGATAAATTGAGTAATATGTAAATGACATTACAGGGTCCAAGTGTGATGGTTAATTTTATATGTCATCTTGGCTAGGCCCAGATATTTGGTCAAACATGTCTGGATGATGCTGTGAAGATATTTTAGAGATGAGATTAACATTTAAATCAGTGGAGACTGAGTGAAACAAATCCAAAATGTGGGTGGGTCACATTCAATCAGCAGAAGGCCTTCAGAAGAAGGCTGACCTCCCCCAAGGAAGAGGAAATTGTGCCAGCAGACCGCTTTCCAACTCCAGCTGCAACATTAGTTCCTCTTTGGGTCTCCAGCCTGTTGACATACTCCGCAGATTTTGTATGTGCCAGCCTCCACAATAAAATGAGCCAGTTCCTTAACGTAAATGTCTCTTTCTCTCTCCTTCCTTTCTTACATATGTGGTTCATTCACTTGGTTCTTTTTATGTGGATAACCATTACTACACCAAGATTCCTTATTCTCCTTGCTTAAAGAAGGAATCCTCATTATTTTTCAAGGACTTTTACTTAGATAGCCTTATCCACAGGGTTGATATTGTTACTGGAATTTCTCTGCCGGGTCCTTGGTCTTGAAGAATTGAGGCATGAAATTCTGGACCACCATGAGTAAGCGAGAGGACAGATTTTATTATAGATAAGAGAAGATTATAGATTAGTGAAGGAGGGGAGCAAAGCCTCTGGCACAGCAGAAGGGGGACCCGAGTGGGTTGCCAATTTTGGCTCTCTGTCTGGGGGTTTATATGCAGATTTTCTCACCCTGCAGGTGGTGGGGTTTGGAGAGATGGAATGAATGTCTAAAATATGTCACCACCATGATGCCATAGGCCTGCGGGCAGAATTTAATTTTAAAACTGCCATTGTGTAGGAATGTGGTATTGTTAGGACATTCCAGTCCTCCCCAGGAGTGGGGTCTTAGATGGAACATTGATCAAACTGGTATTTTGAACCAGCTCAGCCCCAGAAACTGGGGTCTGTGTCTAGCCCTGCATGGGGGTAGCCTGCATCACTATCCGATCTTGCAGAATGTGAGTGATGGATGGCACCGATGACACTGGTGACATTTCTAAGTGAATTGGATAATTTCATAGATGCCATCTCACGTACTTGGGAACATAAAGTTCAAAAATGGAATTTTTAGCTTCCTGCAAATATATGGTTTGCATAGGCTTCCAGATGTGGCTTTCTAGTCCAAGTACGACAATCTAGACAAATGTGAATAGAATCTCTTTCTAGAATTTACTTCATTCTTTTAGTTAACTTAACAAACACCAACTGCTATGAAGGCTAAGCTATGTCCTTTGTGTAGAGAAGAGAAAAATTTGGAAATGTAGCCTGGCATTATAAAATTTAGAGTCTAGTAGAGGATACCAAAAAAAGAGTTAAATAATTAATACTTAAAAATAATTATAGAAAGTATAGCATAGGCATTTTGAATGAGAGAAAGGGGGTGCTGAGATGGAATATGATGGCAAATTCTACTTATATATGTGTGTATATATATGTATATATATATTTTTTTCTTTTTCTTAGACAGAATTTCACTTTGTCACTCTCAGTAGAGTACTGTGGAATCACAGCGCATAGCAACCTCCAACTCCTGGGCTTAGGCAATTCTCTTGCCTCAGCCTTCCACGTACCTGGGACCACAGGTGCCCACCACAATGCCCATCTATTTTTTTTGTTGCAGTTTGACTGGGGCCAGATTTGAACCCACCACCCTTGGTATATGGGGCCAGCACCCTGCCCACTGAGCCACAGGAGACGCCTGCAAATTCTACATAGTCAAGGAAGGCTTCTTGGTAAATGTGAACTTTGAGTTCCCCAAACTTGGAAAGAAGCCAGTCCTACAATAACCAGACAAGAAAATTCCTGGCATAGAAGACAGCATGTAAGGACAGTAGATAAGTAAGAGCTTGCTTCCCAACCTAACTTGGCATTTTTTGCATAAACAACCAAGTTGTCATTGGTGAAGACAGCCTTAGACTAAGCAGAGTGAAGAAGGCTGTAAATAGAATGATGTAGGAGAAATGCTAACACCAGCAAAATGAGGACAGTTTAGCTGGATTCTAGCTTGAAAGTATATTAAAGGGGAAAACATTACTTTCATACTTCAGTAGTTTTTGAATATGTTTAAATTCATTATTATGTAAACCATACCATGGGGCCTTTAGGTAATAGATAATTTTTTTTTTTAGTGTAAGTATGATTGCCATAGTGTGAAGTATGACCTAAAGCTAGCTCTTCTCCAGAGACCTTAAATCTTTGAATGAAATATTGCTAGTTGGGAGACTTATACTTTGGGATCCTGTCTTTCATCTCAAGTCACTTGGTCTAGGCTCAATGACCTTGTGAAATTTAATATAGTAGAACCTCCATAGTTGGCCACCACCCTATATTGACCACCTTCTCAAGCTGACCTAATATTCATGGATTGATTATGTACCACATGTCCACATGTACATATCAGTACAGTAGGCGTAATTCCTTATGGTGCCCACCTCCATGTGTTGACCAGTTTGTTACAATCACTTGGGTGGTCAACTTACAGAGGTGTATTTTCCCCTTCCCTCTCTTGCTTCCTTTCTTCCGTTCTTCTTTCTTTCCCTCCCTCCCTCTCTTTCTTCCTTTCTTCCTCTTCTTGAAAGGTAGAAGTTAGTATAGCACTGACTATGGTAGATATATCACTTCAGTTATAAGACGTTTTATGCTTAGAATTTTTGTCCTCCAGTCTTGTAGAATTGTACAATAGGTTTCCATAGAACTTGGCTGTGTCTGGAGTCTTTCCCTGAGTAATAGAAGCAAATGTCAAACTTGTAATTTGGTAAAGTTTCCATTTCACAGCTTGATGAGTTTAAGTGTGCAGCCTTCATCTACATTATTGAAATGAAGTGATAAGGTAATTATCTACATAATTTTAAAGAAAAAAATTCTACTGCTACTGAAAAGTAGGATCTGGGACCTTGATTAATTTGGATTGGCCAGTAATGTTGTTTTATTTCCCTCGATAATGCGTGAACTTTCCATTTCAGTTTGCCTTTATAACCCTTTGTATTTTTAAATTACTTTTCCTTAAAGGTTATTATAGGTCTGTGAGTGTGCACTTGGATACTGTAAAAAGATGCCTGGTCAAAACTAGGTTTCTTTTTTATCACTTTTTGTTAGCTTTTTCCCCTGAGAAGCACTATTACTATTATTTGTTCATCATTCCTGAGATCTTTACTGTACATGTATATGGATATGTATATCGTTCTGTGATTTAAAAAATATGAAAACCAAAAAAAGAATGAAAACCTACTTACTAAAACAAATTTTAAAAGCAGTGGCATAGAATACCCTTTCCTCACTTCAGCATGAGTCTGCCTACATTACTCTAGACATAGCTAACTCTTCCCCGCCAATGACTACCTGGCATACTACTATTTATTCTCTTTATGAAGTGCATAATAGTGGAACTTTGCTCATCTTCATTTATGGTTTTTATAAGCTGTTGATACTATACGCAATATTTTGGTAAACATTTCTGAGTACATGAGTACATATGTAGAACAAATTCCTGAAAGAGGAATTGGATTTTTTTTTTTTACTCAAAAAGTACTGTGTTGTGTATTTTTTTTACCTTTTGTGGTTATTTCCAGATTGCCCTGCAAAAAAAAAAAGAAAAATCACAATTTATATTCTCAAGACAATGTCTTCAAAACTTTTGAATTGATGCAAACCTTTAGTGATAGCAGAAGTTTATTCCATCTGTCAATGTTAGGAATTTTCACAAAGCCTTACAAGTGATCACATACCCAAGTAGAAAAGCTTTTGTTAGGCATTCTGGTGCAAGGTTCTGGCTGGGCTTTTCACTTCCTATCCCATCAAGCTATAAGAGCTCATTGAGGGCTCTCAGTTCAAGATTGCTGTATTACATTATGAGATGTTGGTTACTATATAGGTAAGCCTGTGGCTTCACTGCATGGACCAAACTGGTCTTTGAAATCACACTGCAAGAAGAAGCCAGGAAAACATATTTTTGGCTTAGGGCAGCCAAGAGATAATCTAGCTTATCTTTTGGGAACCCACAGTTAGGCACAGTTACCAGCAAAGAATAGCTCTCATTTGTTCAGCATTAATTGTTAGTCTGTCATCTTTGCATATATTATTTCTAATATATGCAACGACACTCTTTAAGGTGGGAATTATTACCGTCACTTTACAGTTGTGGAAATTTAAGTTCAAAGAGGCTGACTGCATTTCTCAAAGTTACATATGTAATAATTGGCAGAGGTCTCTGCCCCACCCCAAAACTTACCACATAACTCCACCCGCTTACCCAGGTGTTTCCCTTTCATTGCTTCCTTGCAATTGACCGTCAGAATCACTTTGTACTAATTTTTGTGTCCTAAGTAGGCCTCTTCTGGTCAATTTCTAGGTAAACTTCATCCTTCTCTAAAACGTCCCTTTCTTCGGTTGGTCCATTTTTTGTATCCTTGCCACTTATACTGATACTCAGATCTCTTTGCTGTTCTTGTACCTAGAAGTGGTGTGTCCCTTCATGCTGGCTACACTCTCATGTGCTCTCCATTAACTTCTCATAACATTTCAGATTTTTTGAGATGGTGTAGGTTTTTTTTTTTTTTTTTTTTTTTTAGCACTACCCTGACTGCAATTAGTTGCTGACACATGATGATTTATTATAGGAGATTTCCTTAGAAATTTACTTGGTGAAAAAAAAAATAAATTTACTTTGTGTTTTGGGGCTAAGAAATGATTGTTAGAATTTCAGATTTACAGCTCTTATCTTGCACCACTTAACATATCAAAACTACATTTGGGATTACCAGACAGTTTGACATCATAGCACTATTTATCATGACTTTTTAAGTAAAACTGAAAAGTGTATTAAAGTAAGAGCACTGAAGATGGTGCATGGCAAAATTAATTCTTCTTGATTAGGCCCTGGTGAATTTCTATTGCGTTTTTTTTTTTTTGCAGTTTTTGGCCAGGGCTGGGTTTGAACCTGCCACCTCCAGCATGTGGGGCCGGTGCCCTACTCCTTTGAGCCATAGGTACCGCTCCCCTTGTGAATTTCTAAATAGATACACATGTTAGGAGAATTTAGGATGTGGAATAGTCAAAGCCAAGAATCTACAAAGATGGAAAACAGAGAAACCAGATGAATCCTTGCCTACACTGTCAGTAGACTAGTATTTTGTCTAGAGTAGGAAAAGCAAGCAAAGAGGGTCCTCCCTGTGACCAGGCTTCCCTGCAGAATGAAATTAGTGGGGGGAATTCATTTACAGTAGATTACCAATACATCCTGTAAAAGGTATGCCAGAAATCAGGTAAAATGTCCACTTGCACGGATTTTGGAGAGGCAATGAAGGTGGGAAAGGGGATTGTTTAAAAAATATAAGCAGGGTGATAGTGAGAGGAAAGATACCAGCATCTACTTGCACTCCAACTTGTTTTCTCACTTCTGGTAGACAGATCACTAAGATCAACTTAATATATTGTTAAGATGAGATGGTTTTTGGTGATGGTGAGTGCTCTTTCTGGGTAGAGATTCTTTTTTCTTTGAAGTCATGCATTTCTAAAACCCTTTGCATAGAATTTCTTTTTCTTTTTTTTTTTAAACAGTATGAGGTATAATTAATCTAAAAATACTGCCCATATCAATTGGTGGGAACTCACCTAATGTGCATGATATGAGGGTTGAGCACGACCCCGGAGTGAAAGGATCAACTACAACTTGAATTTTACTGTAGAAGAAAACAATGTAACCTAAACATTTGTGCCCTCATATTAATTTTAAATTTAAAAAAACTGCCTACATTTCGTGTATAGAATTTGATGAGTTTGAACCTAGGCATACATTCATGAAACCATCACTGTCATCAAGGTAAAAAAAATACATGTACAACCTCCAAAAGCTTCCTCCTACTCTTACCTCCATTTTGGGGTAGTAAAATCTCTTGAGATTACTAACTTCATGAAATTTTAGGTATGCAATCCAGTATTTTTAAATACTGCATCTGGCAGCAGATCTTTAGAACATATTCATCTTGCATAACTGAAATTTATACCTTTTGTATCTATTAAACACTCCCTTTCCACTTTCCCCTCCTCTAGATCCCAGAAACTACCATTCTGTACTCTGTTTCTATGAGTTTGAATACTTTAGATATCTTATATGCATGTATACATACAAGCCCATCCATTGTGATGGGCTTATTCCCCTTAGCATAATTGCATAATTTAGCATAATTTCATCTATTATGTCACATGTGGTTAAGAGTTTCTTCTTTTTAATGGCTGAGTAATATTTCAGTGTATGTATATGTCACTTTTTTTTCATCCCTTGATGGCTATTCAGGTAGTTTCCATACCCTAGCTATTGTGAATAATGCTGGAGTAAACATGGGAATGCCGGTATCATTTCTAGATCTAAATCTTCAAAGTCATGATTTCGTTTCTTTCAGGCATAGACTACTATGAAGTTTTCTAAGTCCCTGGTTTTTGTTTTTGGTGTTGTATGTGTGTGTGTTTTAATTTTTAAAACCTTGTCATGCTTAGTATTTCCCCCCTGGTGAGTGTGATTGGCGTTGATTGTGACTCTGTCGTATCTGAAGTCCTCTACACAGTTTGTCTTCAGTGCAATCGTCTCTTAACTCTGGGACCCTGACTACAGTCCTTTGAATGTCTTGAGTATTAAACTGCTCATTGTCTTTATGCAGTATCCTCCAGTGAACGTGGTTTTTCCTTAGGAGCTCACTGATCTGTCTTCTCAGAACCCACAGGCTATTATGTGATAGGATAGAAAATGAAAAAGTGTGTGTCTAGCACATGTTATGATGTTTTCTTATCCCATCTCCCATTAGACTGAGATCCTTGAGGTAACTATCTGTCTTCTCTTCCCTCCCAGGGCGTGGAGCACTTCAGTGTGTCACCGAGTTCCTCATCCTAAAGCATTCGGTAAATCTAAGAGTGAATTCTAGTGTGGGTTCTATTATCTAAGAACCTTTTCTCATACTTTCTGAGCAATGAAAAGTAGAGATCTGGGTTTCTAATAGATTTAAGCCTTCTAATTAAGCAATATTGATTTAATAATTACTTTTTTGTCCTCTGGACTTTATTTCATCATTAACTGATAAGCTTTATTGAGCATCTTGTAGTTCTGTAGCCTCGTCTGCACATGGTAGTTTTGTATACCAAATTACTTTAAATTACCATTCTATTCAAAACAATTGGTCTATAAAACTAAGTGCTGTTTATGGCAAGGTTGTGAGGAGGAAGGAAGATGCAACTTTAAACATGATCAAAAACTCATCAGGTAGTAATTTTCCTACTTTTAATGTGCTTTGGCCTTTCTGGTTGCAAGCAATCGAGACTTACTTAGATTAAGTACTGGGGGTTTAGCAGAAGGTGAAGTACATGAATAAAAAAGAGAAATTTCTTACACTTTGAAGATTCTGATGGAACTTGGAGAAAGTTACACTACTGCTGTCCACTTGGACCCTAAGACGGAGGGAAGTTCAGAACTAGAAGGTCGTGTGTGGTCCTTTGTGCCTTTCACGTGGTTAGGAGTGCTAGCAGTTTGTGGATCCAGGTTTCACTGTTACACAGTTCATTTTGTTTACCTACTTATTCTGTGCTTCTTACCTTTGTGGTTTGTGTTTCTTTTCTTTCTCTATGAATTGCTTGCTCTTTTCTCCAGCAAAGACTGGAGTGGTGAAGTCTCTATTTCCTCAACATTGTGGGCAGGAGTCCCCTGGGTTTACACCAAACCCTCATATGCTGTGGTCGGGGGTGTGGCCAGGGTGTTCAGAGATAACAAATGCATCAGAGAACTTAGAAGTACCTTTTACTGAATTATTCATCAGAGCCTAGTAGGTGCACCCCCCCAAATTTAAACAGGAACTCAGTATTTGATCAAATTAAGTGAAGGGAGGGATAGGGGAGGAACCAGATCTAATGCAATTGAAAATTCAGGCTTATTTAACTGTGTGGTGCTCCATAATCTTATGAGAGCAAGCACCATGATTGAAATCAGTCTCTTTTCTCTATTTGTTTTTTTTTCAATTGATTGTTAAAAATCAAGAACATTCCTAAAATATCAAAGAAATTACATGAAAGATAATTTGAGCCTCTTCACTTTTTATACTCCTGCCAAGAGTTCTCCACAACCCCACCAATTACAGAAGGATCAGAATCAGATTGGAAATATACACCAACTTCCATTCAGCTGCTCAGGGCCAAGAATTCTGGCACCTATACGATGCTAGAGGTTTGAGCTAAATGGAGACACATTCATCATTGTTGTAGAACTCTGCCAGTGTTTAAAACATGCTACAGGGAACTGTAAGTCATACACCGAATTAAAAGATTACAAGCTCCACTGGTATAGTCAAAAGCAAGCTCAAAGCTGAGTGGCCTCAGACGGAGAGTAGAAGATAACTTGATGCTGAATTTTGTTCTGCCTCTGAATGCCACTCTTTCAAGCAGAGCCGAGGAAACGATGCAGTCTGTGTTGTTAAAACATGTTTATTCCCACTCCCCCATTTCTATTTCAAATTGAAGCTTTTTGCAGAGTGCATGTCACTGAACCCTTTAAAAGAAGGTGACATATTACTACATGGGAAGACAAAGATAAAGTCTGGTTGGTAATGATTATGCAGTCAGGGCTTTATCTGCTTGCAGATAATTTGTGGCTTATTTTTAATCCTCTGCCAGTTTCTTTTCTTAGTGTTCCGTTCACCCACTGATTGCAACCCTGAGACAATCAGTCACCGCTGAGGACTTTGTGAATTCTACTTCTTAAAATTGGCTGGAAGAAAACACATATTTCCAAAAGGGACATATTGATACGCGATAATATTTATTGAATACTTACTATGTGGCAGATTCAATATTTTAAATTTAACGTTTACAGAAACCTCAGCAGGCAAAGAATTATTGTTATTACTGTTTTACTGATGAAGTGAGTGAGGCTTAGAGAGTTAGCAAACTTATCAAGGTCTCAAAGATCCTGAGTGGTATAACCAGGGCTTGGACCCAGGAAAAACCCAATCATTATGAATCCTGCGCTCACATACAATCATGGTCTGAGGACAGACATCTACCCTAAGGTGGATATTGCCAAATATCCATGAGGAAGTCAGCTTGGATAATAATGGTATACAGCACAGGTCCCGTGAACTACTTAGGATATTTAGTGTACAGTGATCAAAATTCAGTGCAAGGGATTAGACTGGGTTTCTTCATGGACCTGGAACAATTTCAAGCAAAATGGGAAGGTATCAGATTGCCAGACTTAGATCTTTTTGCACTTTCGCAGAAGTCAGATCCAAGACATATTAAAGGAAACCACAAGGAGGTAACGGGGAGGTATGATCCAAAAATGATGTGTCACTTCAACATGTAGTGGGTTTCCTGTCACTGGAAATTAAAATATATATATATAGGCTAATTTTGGTTTTGCAGGACTCTGAGAGCTATTGATTGGCTAGGATGTGTTGTAGGGTATAATTAGCCAAAATATATTCCATGGAACATGGGTCACTATAGATTAGCATTCTCTATGATCGAGGATTCGGTAAATGACTATTTTGTTGATTCATAAAATATACTAACACATGAAAGTTCAGGGAAATTATGTAGGAAAATAAAACAAAATTCCACAAACTGTAGTAACTTGACATTTCCCATGCTTAGAATTTTGTTATTTAATATATTTTTTTTCATACCTGGAAACCCTTCTTTTCTTGTGATACCATTAAGATCCCATAGAACGTTGTGGGTAAATGCTGGTCTAAATCTACAAAAAGGAATCTTTTGGCAGAGCCCTTGCAGGGACTTTGGGTGCAGCTTTGGTAATGAGAAACGAAAGACTGCTGAGTTGTTTGGTAGACTTGTGAGAAACCTGTAGTTTTGTATAGTGCAGGGGTAGATTAAAGATTAGTTGTTTTAGATATACTATTTTGCCTTCTTATTTAGTCTGAAAAATAATCAAGTGTTGATGGCATTAACTTTTCTTTCACACACAGGCAAAGAGGGCATGTTTCTGGACTTTGATTGTAATGTTTTGTAACAGGTCTTGTTTTCCCTAGGTATGTTTCTACTTACTTAAAAACAGATGCTGCTTGAAAAATTCATGAAAAGCAAAAATAGGCTGGATACTTTGGAGAGAAGCTCTTCACTCAGTTATTAACATTAGATGGTTTTTACCAAATAGTCTTTTGCATCATCTGCTTGGCAGTTAACTTCATGACCCTGAGAAAGTGTCCTGGCTTTCATTTAACTTAGTTTCTTCATTTATGTACTACTTAACCAGATGGTACATAAAAATACATAGTATATATTACATAGTATGTGTCTATGAAAACAGAGATACTTTTAAACACTAATCTTGGTGATTTCAGGAGTGAAGCTTGAAGTTATGACAAATAGACCTGTTTTCTAAAACGAAGTTTTTTAAAAGGGCTTAAATGTAATTTTTACATATTGTCTTTGCTTGTTCCCAAAACTGTTTTCACTGTGAATTAAACTACATCTTAAACAAGAATCTTTTTTTTAAGAATCTTTTTTTAGATTAAAAAGAATCTAATAAACGACTATAGTAAAGTAATGTAGTATATCATAAGTTTATTCATTACCATAAGTAATATAGCTCTGTTGATATGCCATTCTAATTTGAATTATACTTTTATTTTTATTGTATGGGGGGTTTACATTCTTTCATTGTCAACCTTCCATTTGTATTTTGAAAACAGAGCCTCAGAATCTTTCTTCAAGTTCAAATTTAACCCTAGAGAAAAGAAGCTATAGCAGTTCAGTCTGCTTTTCTGCAGCTCTGAACCTTTGAGAGCCAGATCTGACAATATAAACAAAATCAGCAGTACCAGGATGAGATTGCAATTCAAACCTTTGATTTATCCAATTCAATATGAGTAAGAGGATGCAATATGAGTGAACAGCAAGCCTGTGAGAAACCCACAAGTGTGAAGCCAATGATATTTAATTCAGGTAATAAAATAGAATTCTTAAACACACTTTAAATTAAAAAGCCAGAAGACGCAGTTCTAATTACATGCCTTAACTAGATGTAGAATATTTGTAGAGCAGCTTATCAAATTATATGTAAATTTGTTCTTTTGGCACAATTTGCCAGTATAAGCAGTATTAGTTCAGTATAAAGTGTTTGTTTGTTATCGAAATTGGCTCTAATATAATTTCTGCGTTTGGAGAAATAGTCTCAGTTTTGTAGGATCACCCACAGTTCTCCATTGCCACTGTCCTCAGCACATGTGATTTTATTATAGATATTTTGAATAGTAATCTCTTACGTGTCTATAGTCTCTTATCTGAAACCTTTGGGGTTAAATGCGGTTTACAGTTTTAGATTTTAGAAAGGCAGCATGCTATTTATGGTGTACGCTGTTGACATTTCCACAGGATCTTGGGCAACACCCAAGCAAAACCCAAGATGTTTCTTGGTACTTGAATGGGGTAGAGATCACAAAAAAAGCATCTTGCCTGCTGTGGTTGGGTTTGGCTGAAAACAGGTTTGCTTTTTCAGAGCTCTATGAATATCAGATTTGCAGAAAAGTATTTTTTAATATTTTAAACATGACAATTAAATGTAATTGTTAACATTATTAATATTAAGCATAATAGCTAATATCTGAGCTGTGCATGGTACTTTCCTTATATTATCTCATTTAATATTTACCACTCTCTGAAGAAAGTGATACTGTTAATTTTCAGATGAGGAACAGTTTTGGAAAACTTAAGAAACTTGTGTAGGGATGTGTACATCTGGTAAGGAAGTGGCAGCATCAGATGTAAAGTTGAAGTAGACTCCAAAGCTGGTATACACCGTTACTTGCTACCTTTCCTGTATTCAGTGTTTCTGGTCTGCAGGCCATAGACTCTGTCTTACCTCAGCACAAAGGAAATTATATGGGAAGGTACCAAGTGGCCAGGGGACTAAGCCTTGGGGATAACTGGGGGAGGGAATGAGTTTCAGTAGCAACAACTATTTGACACTCTCTCTAGGACATTACCACTAGAATAAATGAAATGTGTTTCAGATAATTCAGTCCTTTCCCCACCTTTCTTAAGATTTGGATGAGAGAGAGAGAGAAAGAGAATATGAATACTTGAGCATGTGTTGCTCTTAGCTAGGGTAGAATAGGGAATCATGAATCCAGGGTAGATAGAGCAGTATTCTACAGGAAAATTGATTGCTTTTTAGCAAAAAGAAGGTGCAATTAATGTGGACATTTCAGGAGTCATTCCCCTGAAATGTCCACTTTCTATGGATGATTAATTAATATAGATGAAATTAGCATTTGGATGAAAACTTCATTTACCTTTTTAAGTGTAATACATTTTAAGTTCACCATGGCATGGTATCAGCAGAACAGTGAGCTTAGAATCTGAATACTCAGACTCCTGTCCCAGTTCAAACAATTGCAAGATTTGGGATCTCAGACCTAGAATCAATGAGCCTGTTTCTTACCTAATGAGCTTGTTTCTTATTGTAATCTGAGAGCAAGTATATATGTCCCAATTGGCCCACCGGGCATTGTTTTAGCTAAAATGGTCCCCTGAGCCTCTGGAAGGTCATACTCTGGGTGGTCATCCGCCACACTGAGTCTGTAACCCGAGATGCGGTCAGGAAGATGCTGGGCTTTGTGGTTAAGTCATACATAGCCTTGCACTATCCACCTTGTTTCTTGGCATGTTCACTCTTAAGGAAGCCACTGCCATGTAAGAAGTCCTCATTATTCTATGAGGAAGCCCAACCTAGCCACATGGAGGAAGAGGAATTCCTGACCAGCCAAATGCTATCCCAGCTTCCCCAGCTGACCTGCCAAACGTGTTAACTACCTTGGCTATCTCCACCTAACTGGGCCGTTGATGCCTTTCTGTCTGAGGTGCCATCTGACTAAAATGGTATGTGAGAATCCCAGGGGCCCCCTGCCCAGTGCCCTAGACAACTCACGGAAATGTGAGGGTATAAGTCATGGTCACACATCGCGAAGTTTCCCAGTAGTTTGTTACCCATCAGAGACATTCAAAAGCAGGTTTGTTGTCAAGAAGGGAGATAATGTGTTGTATTCCTCAGATGAAGGTGAGCAGCTGTTTTGTTATCATTGTTTTGACAATCTAGAAACCAAGGCCTTTCCCTGTAATATCCTCAGAGCATTCATTATAATTGGCCATTGTGATGAGGGTAGTGATCATTCTGTGCTCTGTGGACAAGTATAGAAGGGGAAGTATTTGTGATTGGCCAGCATCCGAGATGGTCATCCTTTTTCCTTAGTGCAAGAGTTTAAAAAATTCTGCCTTCACTCACATTCATTTTTTTTTCCACAGTGAATAGCATTTTCTATCATAATACATATAGCAGTTTATTGTGACAAAAGCTATTATTTAGAACTTCTGATGGATCCTCATCCTGGGTAACAGGGCCAATTTCTCTGTTTATGTAGACTCTGACTGTCAGGAAACTATCAGGGAAGGAAGATGTGGGATTTGAAAAAGTGACAGCAAAAAAGCAAAGAGCAATTGGTGGAACAGGTTCCCAACGATTGGGATAGGATGGCAGAACAAACGTCAATGCATAATTGGTTCTTTGACAATGTGGTGTGGCACAGCAAGGAGATTATGAAATAAAGAAAAAAAGAAAGAAGTAGGAGGGATGTAGAGGGAAGGAAAGAAGGGATTTGATATTAGAACACCAGAGTGTTCAGTAGTAGGTTGGATGGGAGAGCTGGGAAGAGAGAGAGAAGCTATTTGGGGTTGGTTGGGACTTCATCATGCAATGGTTCACTCTCCCCTGTCTGTAAATAATCTTTCGCTAGTTTATTTTCTCTTCACAGGAAAAAGAGGCGACCTGAACTCTCTTCTTTATGTTATAGTTGTTTGGAATCAAGGACCATTTTCAGGAAAGTATGTTTTCCCTTGTAATTCTTCAGATCTCATCAAATATAGAGTTGCGTGCATTTAATTACTGTTGCTAGCTGAGGGGACTAGTAGTGATACTTTGCAAATAGTAGGAAAGAGAGTTTGCACATTCTAATGTCCATCTCTTCTCAAAAGAAAATGACTCAATGTTTCCCCAAAGCTTGTTGAAATGTCTCTGATTTTGGTATTTTCCCTAGCTATACATAGATTTTATTTTAAGGAAAATTTTACACAGTTAGATTATACCTAATATTTACTGAGTTGCTGTAGAGTTTTAAACTGGACAAATGAAAGCCCTTGAGGATGAGATATTTATATTCTATTGTAGCAAAGTAAATATATGTCCTGAAGCTCGAATTGTTGTTAGGAAATTTTAGGAAATTACTTGTGGGCCTGAGTTTGTGAATTATTTAATTTAAGGTTATTTTCCTTTCTTAATTTATCACTGGGTAGGTCCTTCAACAATCTTTTGATTTATTAAGACTCACTTTCCATAATGAGATTTAGAGTCTTACTGTTTTCTTGTGATTTCCCTGTGATAATTAAATACTGTCTCTTAGAAAACCTATATTTCTTTTCTAGGACTTATACCATTTCTCTGTTATGAAAAGCAATGCTTTTAAAACTGTTGGGATTAAAAAGAAAAAAAAATTGACTGCATCTGAAGAACTAGTGTATTTCAGGGTCTTTCTTCGATTACGAGAGGGACCGCCCAGTTGGGAGTCAGGCCGTGTGCTGAGTTCCATCAGGAGGTAGATGACTTGCTTGTGTCTAGAGATGTTTGTGCCATTTGCTTCTCAATCTTTGCTGCAATTTTAGGGGAACTGTGCTCCTACTGGGGTTATGTACCTGAAGAGGCCCAGGAAGCTTTTTTTTTTTTAATATTTTATTTTATTTTTTGAATCATAGCTGTGTACATTAGTTCAACCATGGGGTACAGTGTGGGGGCTTCACATGCAATCTGAGATATTTTATCAACCTGATTGACATACCGTTCATGATATTTTCTCGTTTACTATATGAAAAC
>CAUYON010014426.1:0-20625 GCA_963573935.1 Arctocebus calabarensis | reverse complement strand
AAAACCTCGAATAGCCAAGACATTACTTAGAAATAAAAACAAAGTAGGAGGAATCACGCTACCAGACCTGAGATTGTACTATAAATCAATAGTGATCAAAACAGCATGGTACTGGCACAAAAACAGAGAGATAGATGTATGGAACAGAATAGAGAACCAAGAGATGAAACCAGCTACTTACCACTATTTGATCTTTGACAAGCCAATTAAAAACATTCAGTGTGGAAAAGATTCCCTATTTAACAAATGGTGCTGGGTGAACTGGCTGTCAACCTGTAGAAGACTGAAACTGGACCCATACCTTTCACCATTAACCAAGATTGACTCTCACTGGATCAAAGATTTAAAATTAAGACATGAAACTATAAAAATATTAGAAGAAAGTGCAGGGAAAACTCTTGAGGGGATTGGCCTGGGTGAATTTTTTATGAGGAGGATCCCCCAGGCAATTGAAGCAGTATCAAAAATACACTACTGTGACTTGATCAAACTAAAAAGCTTCTGCACTGCTAAGAACACAGTAAGTGTAGCAGGCAGATAGCCCTCAGAATAGGAGAAAATATTTTCAGGTTATGTCTCACACAAAGGTTTAATAACCAGAATACACAGAGAACTCAAGTTCTCAATCAGAAATGATAAAGGGGGAAAAACAACTGATGCCACAGAGATACAAGAAATCATCTATGAACACTACCAGAAACTCTATGCCCAGAAATTTGACAATGTGAAGAAAATGGATCAGTATTTGGAATTACACTCTCTCCCTAGACTTAGCCAGGAAGAAATAGAGCTCCTGAACAGACCAATTTCAATGAATTTCAAGCACTGAAATCAAAGAAACAATTTCAAGCACTGAAGTCAAAGAAACAATAAAGTCTTCTAAGAAAAAAAGGCCCTGTCTTCACACCAGAATTCTATCAAACCTTCAAGGAAGAGCTTATTCCCATACTGCAGAAATTATTCTCAAAAATTGAGAAAGAAGGAATCTTTCCCAACATGTTCTACGAAACAAACATAACCCAAATACCAAAACTAGGAAAAGACCCAACTAAAAGGAGAATTTCAGACCAACTTTACTAATGAATATAGATGCAAAAATTCTAACAAAATCCTAGCATATAGATTACAGCTTATCATCAAACAATGTCATACATCATAATCAAGTAGGTTTCATTCCAGAGATGCAAGGCTGGTTTAACATACGCAAGTCCATAAACGTTATTCACCATATCAACAGAAGCAAAAACAAAGATCATATGATCCTCTCAATAGGTGCAGAAAAAGCATTCAGTCAAATCCAGCACCCTTTTTCTAATTAGCACACTGAAGAGCATAGGCATAGGTGGCGCATTTCTTAAACTGATCAAAGCTAACTATGACAAACCCACAGTTAATATTTTACTGAATGGAGTAAAAATGAAAGCTTTTCCTCTTAGAACTGGAACCAGAAAAGGTTGCCCTCTGTCAGCATTACTATTCAACGTAGTGCTGGAAGTTCTAGCCAATACAATTAGGCAAGACAAGGAAATAAAGGGCTCCAAATGGGGGTAGAGGAGGTCAAACTCTCCCTCTGCTGACGATATGATCTTATACTTAGAGAACCCCTACGACTCAACCTCAAGACTCTTGGAAGTCACCAAAAAATACAGTACTGTCTCAGGATATAAAATCAATGTTCACCAGTCAATAGTCTTTGTATATGCCAATAATAGCCAAGATGAGAGGGTAACTAAGGACACAATTCCTTTCACCATAGCCTTAAAGAAAATGAAATACCTAGAAATATACCTAACAAAAGAGACAAAAGACCTCTCTAAAGAAAATTATGAAATCTTAAGAAAGGAAATAGCAAAGGATATTAACAAATGGAAGAACACATCTTGCTCATGGCTGGGAATAACCAACATTGTTAAAATGTCTATACTTCTCAAAGCAATCTACCAATTCAATGTCATCCCAATTAAAATACCAACATTGTACTTTCAAAACCTGGAAAAAATGATTCTGCATTTTCTATGGAACTGGAAAAAAAAACTCGTATAGCTAAGGCAGTTCTTAGTAATAAAAACAAACCTGGGGGTATCAGTATACCAGATTTAGGCTGTACTACAAAGCCACAGTTGTCAAGACAGCATGGTACTGGCACAAAAATAGAGAGATAGACATTTGGCATCGAATAGAAAATCAGGAAATTAAACTAACACCTTACAACCACCTAATCTTCAATAAACCAAATAAGAACATACCTTGGGGTAAAGACTCCCTATTCAATAAATGGTGCTGGGAGAACTGGATAGCCACATGTAAAAGAGTGAAACTAGACTCACACCTTTCTCCACTCATAAAAAAATGATTCAAGATAGGAAAGGACTTAAATTCAAGGCATGAAACGATAAAAATCCTCAAAGAAAGCCTAAGAAAATCACTGGAAGATATCTGTCTGGGGAAAGACTTCATGTAGCAGACGCCATGGCAATTGCAACAACAAAAATAAACAAATGGGACTTCATTAAACTGAAAAGCTTCTGTACAGCTAAGGAGACAACAACCAAAGGAAATAGACAACCTACACAATGGGAAAGCATTAAATCAGACAAAACCCTGATAACTATGATCTTTAGAGAACTCAAGTTAATCCCTATGAAAAAAGCCAATAATCCCATATATCATTGGGTAAGAGACATGAATAGAACTTTCTCTATAAAAGACAGACAAATGGCTAACAAACAGATGAAAAAATGCTCATTATCCCTAATTATTAGAGAAATGCAAATCAAAACCACCCTGAGGCAGTGCCTGTGGCTCAAAGGAGTAGGACGCAGGCCCCATATACTGGAGGTGGCAGGTTCAAACCCAGCCCCAGCCAAAAACTGCAGAAAAAAACAAACAAAAAGAAAACACCCTGAGATACAATTTAAGTCCAGCGAGAATGGCCCACATCACAAAATCTCAAAACTGCAAATGCTGGAATGGATGTAGAGAGAAGGGAACACTTTTACACTGCTGATGGGACTGCAAATTAATACAATCTTTTTGGAAAGAAATATGGAGAACCCTCAAAGAACTCAAGCTAGACCTCTCATTTGATCCTGCAATCCCATTACTGGGCATCTACCCGAAAGGAAAGAAAAATCTTTTATCAGGGTGGTACCTGTGGCTCAAAGAGTAGGGTGCTAGCCTCATATGCCAGAGGTGGCATGTTCAAACCCAGCCGCAGCCAAAAACTGCAAAAAAAATAAAAATCATTTTATCATCAGGACACTTGCACTAGACTTTTTATTTCAGTTAAATTTACAATTTCCAAAATGTGGAAACAGCCTAAATACCCACCAACCCAGGAATGGATTAGCAAGCTGTGGTATATGTACACCATGAAATACTATTCAGCCATTAAAAAAATGGAGACTTCACAGCCTTTGTATTAACCTGGATGGAAGTGGAACACATTGTTCTTAGTAAAGCATCACAAGAATGGAGAAGCATGAATCCTATTTACTCAATTTTGATATGAGGACAATTAATGATGTGGTGGGAGTGGGGAAAGGGTAGAGCAGAGAAAAAAAGAAGGAGGGAGGGATGCGGGAAAGGAAGAACAGAGAGAGAAGGAGGGAGGGATTGGGGTCTTGGTGTGTCATACACATTTTGGGGGCAAGAAACGATTGTAAGAGGCACTTTACCTAACAAATGCGATCACTGTAACCTGGTTTCCAGTACCCTCAATGAATCCCCAATGATAAAAAAAAAAAAAAAAAGTGAACTGCAAAAAAAAAATCTTAATATTTGGAAAAAATTATTTGATGTGTAATATACAACCTAAGTATAAAGAGTACATTGCTATACACAATTTTAAGGAAAGCATTCTATACACAAAACCAAATAGATAATTACCCTTACTTTCTCCTAAATTGAAATACAGGTGCCACCATACAAGGGTTAAAAGCTAGAGGGTGAGGATAGCACTAGGAATAGGCTCTCATTAAAGTTACTTGGGTTTTATGAACCAGGTATGCCTGAAATTACATAAATTACAGCTAGGAGAGAAGCCAAAATCAAAGTTTAAACATGGCCCTTCACTTTGTCCATCATGCCTCATTAACCTAGCTTCCTGAGGCTTTAATTTACTGTGTGGTAGTATGGGGGGATAAAAAGGAACTATTTCAAATTAACTATTCATCTTACTATGATCTGAATGTTTGTGTCTTCCTAAAATTTATATGTTGAAATTCTAATACCCAAAATGATGGTATTGACAGATATGGTTTTGGAGAGGTGATCAAGTTATAAGAGGATAATTTTTATGAGTAGGATTATTCCCCTCATAAAGAAGCTCTACAAAGACCTCCCTTACCCCTCTCACCATGTAAAATCACACAAGGCCCTGACTATGAGGAAGTGGGTCCTTACCAGACACTAAATCTGCAGGCACCTTCATCTTGGACTACCTAACCTCTAGAATTCTGAAAAAATAAATGTCTGCTTTTTATAAACCATCCAATTCATGACATTTTGTTATAGCCACCTAAAGAACTAAGAAAATTGGTACCAAGAAGTGGGAGTGATATTGTAACAAATACCTAAAAATGTAAAAGAGGCTTTGCAACCAGGTAATGGGTAGAATTAGAAGAGTTTTAAGGCTTATGCCAGAAAAACTTACATTACTATTAAGGGTGATTTTAGTGAAGGCTCAGTAGGAAATTAGATGAGTTATAGAGAAAGTTTCAACCTTCACAGAGAATATTTACGTGGTCATGAACAGAATATTGGTAGAAACATGGACAGTAGAGGCTTGGGGCCAATATGGCAGACTAGAAGCAGCCCATACACATCATTCTTACAGAGAAGATTAAAGGTGGTGACAGGATATCCACCTTCAGATTGATCATCTAAGAGGTAGCATCAGAAATCAAAAGAGAGGTGACAGGAGACACTCAAAGTGGAAGACAAAGAAGAGAGGTGACCCACTCTGAAGTTTGGTGGTACACAGAGACTACCGAAGGCATAGTGGGAAGAATTCCAGGGCTTCACACTCTCCCAAAAATCATTGCTATCTGACCTGTAGGCAGGACCCTCCACAGCAGAGAGCCATGGAACTGAAACAGTGAGGTATCTAGAGACTGTGCACAAACACTGCTCTGGAGAAAGGACACAGCAGTCATCCTCTGACTTGCAAAACCTGGACAACTGGACTCAGACACTCTATCCACGGGGTCACATCCATTACTCCTACCTCCCAAATTGCCCCTTCCAGACCAGGGTAGGAGGTGGGAGCAGGAAGGCCAGGTACTCTCATGAAGCCATTGGGCAAGGCCACATGCCCCCATTGTACCTGGGGGGCCTGGATGGCCCAACAATCACAGCATCTTCTTGATGTGGGTAGAGCCATATCTAAACAAACAACAAACAAATGCTGCACCAGAGGATCTGAATGGGGCATTCCTCAACCCAGAGTGGGCTAATAATCACTGTCACCCAAGGGTATGGGCAGAGTTGTACTCAATCTTATGCTGGCTACCAAATGCTTCTGCTTCTACTGTTGCTACCATCTACAGATCTAAGGTGGAATACCTCAAGTTGGCACAGGCTATTGCTGCTGGAGGGTGCAATTGGGACTACACTGAAGCCACATGGGGCAATAAACACTGCCACCCATGGATTGGCATGAGGCAGTTCCCAAGCCAGTGAGAATGGCCCACATCATAAATTCTCAAAACTGCAGATGCTGGCATGGATGTGGAGAGAAGGGAACACTTTTACATTGCTGGTGGGACTGCACAAACTAATACAACTTTTTTGGAAGGAAGTATGAAGAATGCTCAAAGAACTCAAGCAAGACCTCCCATTTGATTCTGCAATCCTATTACTGGGCATCTACCCAGAAGAAAGAAATCTTTTTACCGTAAGGTAATCTTTTTTTACCAAAAAGAAATATTTTTACCATCTTTTTATCTACCCCACTTACACTAGACTGTTTATCTCAGCTTAATTTACAATTGCCAAAATGTGGAAACAACCTAAATGTCCACCAACCCAGGAATGGATTAACAAGCTGTGGTATATGTATACCATGGAATACTATTCAGCCATTGAAAAAGATGGAGACTTTACATTTTTTGTATTAACCTGGATGGAAGTGGCACACATTATTCTTAGTAAAGTATCACAAGAGTGGAGAAGCCAGAATCCAAGGTACTCAATTCTGATATGAGAACAATTAATGACCTAGTACATGGTGGGGTGGGGAGGGGGGTAGAAAATAGAGAGAGGGAAGGAAGGAGGTGGGTAGAGGAGTTCATGGCATGTGACACAACTTTTGGGTGCAGGACAATTTAACAAATGTAACCTGATTATTTGTGCCCTCAATGCATCCACAACAATAAAAAAAGAGTAAGAAATATATACATATTTTTTTAAAAAATGCTTCAGAATATGAATAAAAAAGGAAAACCTCAGAAGAGAGATAGAAGACATAAGAAAAATACAACAGAACTTTAAAAAACTTTAGGAATTATTGAGGAAATTTTAAAACTATAGCACAAAACTTCAACAACATGCTATACCAAGAAGAAGACAGAATTTCACAGCTTGAAGTCAAAGCTTTCAAACTAACCCAGTCATTCAAAGATGCAGAGAAAACAAGTAAGGAATAATGAACAATCACTCAGAGAAGCAAGATACTATGAAAAGTGGGCCAGTAAAAAAATTATAGGCATTCATCAGGGGAAAAAAAGTAAAAGAAAAAAGTTGGGAAAGTCTATTTGAGGGAAATATTGGAGAAATATTTCCTGGTATTGCCAGATATTGAAATATCCAGATACAAGGTAGTCGATCAAACACCAGGAAGATTCATAGAGAATAGGATATATCCAAGACACATACTCATCAACCTCAATAAACTCAACATAAAGGAAAAAAATTAGGAACTGCAAGAAGAAAGCAATGAGTAAGCAACAAATGCAAGAAAGAAAAAGGAGAGGGAGGAAGGGAGAAAGGAAGGAAGGAAGGAAGGAAGGAAGGAAGGAAGGAAGGAAGGAAGGGAGGGAGGGAGGGAGGGAGGGAGGGAGGGAGGGAGGGAGGGAAGGGAGGGAGGGAGGAAGGAAGGAAGAAAGGAAGGGAAAGAAAGAAATTTATTAGGCTAATAATAGACTTCTCAACAAAGTCCTCATAATCCAGGAAGGGCTGAGAACCAGGTTTTGTCTTCTTAAATAGAACAACTGACATTATCTACCCAGAAGAACAAAAATAATTTTGCCACAGGGACATTTGCAGGAGAATATTTAGTGTGACTCAGTTCAATTGCCAAGTCATGGAAGCAATCCATTGCCCATCAACCAATGAATGAATCAACAAATTGTGGTATATGTACACCATGGAATACTATGCAGCCATAAAAAGGAGACTTTACATCTTTTATGTTTACCTGGATGGAGTTGGAATATATTCTTCTTAGTAAAGTTTCTCAAGAATGGGGGGGAAATGTATCTAATATACTCAATGAAACCAATATATAAACACTTACTCATACAAATGATAAAACAGAAATATAGTCTACCAGTAGGTAGAGGAGAGGAAGGAACTGGGAGGGGAGGAATGGGGTGATTGGTGAGAGGAGGGAGGGCATTTGGTGGGATCTCAGCTAATGTGCACTATGCAAGGGTTTCTTTCTTTCTTTCTTTCTTTCTTTCTTTCTTTCTTTCTTTCTTTCTTTCTTTCTTTCTTTCTGTCTTTCTTTTTTTGAAACAGAGTCTCACTATGTCACCCTTGGTAGACTGCAATGTTGTCACAACTCACAGCTACCTCAAACTCTCGGGCATAAGAGATTCCCTTGCCTTAGCATCCCAAGTAGCTGGGACTATAGGCACCTGCCACAATGCCAGGCTGCAAAGGTATATTTCAAACTAATTAAGAGTAAATTATAAATGTCCTACCACAAAAAATAAGTGAAGCGATGGTTATGTTGATCAGTTTGATTTACACAATCTACATTGTATATCAAATCATTATATTATACCCTATAAATGTATAGAGTTATGATTTTAATTAAAAATTAAATTAAAAAAGAATCCTGCATCCAGCAAAATTAAATTCGATCATTTATGGAGAAATAATTTTCCAGACAGGTAAACCCTATAGGAATTTGTTGCTACTAGGGCTGACCTACAGAAAATACTCAAAACCACATTACACATGCAACAGCATAATAGATACCCATGAGTGTAAAAATACCTGAAAGTTAGAGATTGCAATTCTTATGAAACTTTATGACAAAGAGGAAAACAAAACAAAAAGATCAATCAACATGATGAGCAGAACATCCCACATGTCAGTACCAATACATGTGAACATTCTGAATGTCTCATTTGGGAATATAAATAAATATAGTCCTTTTAGAAAAATCTATGGAGAATATTCACAGAGCTAAAAGTAGACCTTCCATTTGATCACACAATTCCATTCCTAGCTATCTACCCAGAAGAAAAAAATCATTTTGTCATAGTGACATATACACTTGAATGTTTATAGCGGTTAAATGGACAGTCACAAAGATGTGGAAATAACCCAAATTCCCACCAACTTGTGAGTGGATTAATTAGCAGTGGAATACTTATACCATGGAATAGAATTCAGCCATAAAAATGATGAAGACATTGCATCTTTTGTATTTACCTGAATGAATTTGTAAAGTGTCTCAAGAATGTAAAAGTTAATATCTCACGTACTCAATACTATGTTAAAACTAGTAAATCAACAACTATAGGCCCACACCAGATAAAAACACAATTAAATTCAAGAAGAAGGAATTGGTAAGTTTCTAACTATAGGATACAATCTCTGGGTATATGGCACATTTCCTAGGTAAGGGACTCAACTGAAACTCAGAATTGGGATTTTACAAACACAAACAGTGTAACCTAATTATATCTACCCTCAGATTAACCCAAAAGTATAAAAGGAAACTTTGGACTTAAATGGGACCCAAAAAGAAATAGACCTAACAGAACTTTATAGAACATTGTCATCCCAAAACTATGGAATATGCATTCTTCTCATCAATACACTAGACATTTTACAACACTGACCACATACTATGCCACAAAACAAGTCCCAGCAAATTTAAAAAAAAAATCAAAATCATACCATATACATTCTGAGACTATGGGCGAATAAAACTGGAAATAAATTCAAAGATGAACACTCAAATCTATACACAAAGTCATGTAAATTAAACAACTTGCTTCTGACTGATCCTTGGGCCAATGATGAGATTAAAGTGTAAATCAAAAGATTACTTGAACTAAACAATAAAGGAGACACAAGCTTTCAAAGTCTACAGGATACAATGAAGTAGCCTTTAAGGGAAAATTCCTAGCCTTAAATGATTATATCAAAAAGACAGAAAGCTCACAAATTAACAACCTGATGTCACATCTCAAGGAACTAGAAAAAGACAAGCAAACCAAACCCAAAGTCAGCAGCAGAGCGGAAAAAACAAATCTCAGAACAGAGCTAAATTAAACAGAAAAAAAAAATACAAAGCATCAATGAAACAGAAAGTTAGTTCTTTGAAAAGATAAACAAAATTGAGAAACCACTAGCAAGATTAACCAGAAATAGAAAAAATTCAAATGAATTCATCCAAAAGTGAAAAAGGAAGCATAACAATTGACACCACAGAAATATAGCATATCACCCATCAATGCTATAAAAAACTCAACACACACAAACTAGAAAATATAGAGGAAACAGAAAAATTCCTGGAAACACACAACTTCCCCAAGACTCAATCAGGAATAAATAGAAATCCTGAACAGACCAATTATGAGTGAAAAGACTGAAATACTAATTAAAAATCCCCCAATTATAACGACAACAACAAATCCATGAACCAGATTAATTTATAATGAATTCTACCAGATGTACAAAGGACTGGTGCCTGTGCTACAGAGGTTATTCCAAAGCATCAAAAAGTAGGGAATACTCCCTAACTCATTTTATGTAGCCAATATCACCTTAATGCCATAGTCAGGAAAAGGCACACACACACACACACAGAGCTATAGACCAATACCACTTATGAATGTAGATGAAAAAATTCTCAAAAAAATAATAGCAAAAAAAAAAAAAATTCAACAGCACACCAAAAAAATAATTCACCATAACCAAGTGGGATTCATTCCAGGGGTTCAGGTATGGTTTAAGATACACAAATCAAAAAACATGATTCACCACATAGACATAAGCAACACCAAAAACTGTATGCTCATCTCAAAAAAAGCAGAAGAAGCACTCAGTACAATCTAGCACACTTTCAAGATAAAACCCCCAATAGCCATGAGATACTACTCAGCCCTAAAGAACAATGGGAGACTTCCCATTGTTACCTGGAAAGATTTGGAGAACATTCTCCTAAGTAAAGTAACACAAAAATGATAAAACAAGCACCCAATGTATGCAGTGTTAATATGAAACTATGCTTTGTCAGATTCATAACATGCTAAGATCTTTTCCCATTCTAAAGGTTGTCTAGTTGCTTTAATTGTCATGTCCTTAGCTGTGCAGAAGTTTTTCTTTTCTATTTATTTTATTTAATTTTTTATTAAATCATAAACACATACATCATGTACATATTAATGCATTTGTGGGGTACAATGTGATGATTTCATATAGAATTAGGAACGTTTACATCACACTGGTTAATATATACCTCATCTCATTTACTTAATTATTGTGTTAAGACATTTATACTCTATACTATAATGTCGGACATGTATCCTTGCATTATGCACTATAGGCGGGATCCCACCATTCATCCCCCTCGATTAGACCTCCACCCTCCCCTCCCATCTCCCTCTCCACCTTCCTTCATATTGGGCCATATTTGTAATCTATTCTTCACATGAAAGTGTGAGTGATTGTAAATTGTTTTCATAATAGTACTGAGTACACTGGATATTTTTTCTTCCATTCTTGAGATATTTTACTAAGTAGGATATGTTCTAGCTCCATCCATATAAACGTAAAACAGGTAAAGGCTCCATCTTTTTTAAGGCTGCATAATAATCCACAGTATACACATACCACAATTTATTAATCCATTCATGGGTCAGTGGGCACTTGGGCTTCTTCCATGACTTGGCTATTATGAAATGAGCTGCAATGAACAATTTGGTGCAAATATCTTTGTTATAAAGTGATTTTTGGTCCTTTGGATATACACGTGGTAGAGGAAGTGCAGGATCAAATGGCAGGTCTACATTTAGATCCCTGAGTATTCCCCATACTTCTTTCCAAAAAGGACATATTAGCTTGCACTCCCACTAGCAATGCAGAAGCATTCCATCTTCTCCACATTCATGCCAACATCTGTAGTTTTGGGATTTTGTTATGTGAGTCACTCTTATGGGAGTTAGATGATATCTCAAGGTGGTTTTGATTTGCATTTCTCTGATGGTTAAAGATGATGAGCATTTTTTCATATGTCTGTAGGCCATGCACCTATCGTCTTCAGAGAAGCTTCTGTTCAAATCCCTTGCCCACAGTGAAATGGGATTACTTGTTCTTTTCTTATTAATAAGTTTGAGTTCTCTGTAGATTCTGGTTATCAAATCTTTGTCAGAAGCATAACCTGCAAATATCCTCCCCCATTCTGAGAGCTTTCTGCTTGCTTTACTTACTGTGTTATTGGCTTTGCAGAAGCTTTTAGTTTGATCAGATACCAGTAATGTATTTTGGGTGTTGCTTCAATTGCCCAGGGTGTCCTCCTCATAAAGTATTCTCCTAGGCCAATTTCTTAAAGTGTTTCTCCTGCACTCTCTCCAAGAATCTTTATAGTTCATTTAATTAAGTCCCATTTATTTATTTTTGTTCTTGTGATTGCCACTGAAAACTTCTTCATAAAATCTTTCCCCAGATCAACATCATCAAGTTTTGTACACACTTTTTTTCCAAGATTTTTATTGTTTCATGTCTTAGATTTAAATATTTTATCCATCTTGAGTCAAATTTTTTAAGTAGGAAAAGGTACAGGTCCAGTTTTAGTCTTTTACATGTGGTTATCCAGTTCTTCCAGCATTACTTTATTTAATGTGGGTTCTTTTCCCCAGTGTATGCTTTGCTGTGGTTTATCAAAGATCAGATGGTGATATGCAGCTGGTTTCATCTCTTGCTTTTCTATTTGGTTCCACATGTCTGTGTCTCTATTTTTGTTCCAGTGCCATGTTTTTTTGATCACTGTGGACTTTTAATATAACTTGAAGCCTGGTAGAATGCCTCTAGCTTTACTTTTTATTATTAAGAATTGTCTTGGCTATATGGGGTTTTATCTAGTCCTATACAAAACAACTATTTTTCCATCTCCTTAAAGTATGATGTTAGTACTTTAATGGGGATTTCATTAGTTCATAATTTGCTTTGGGTAGAATAGACATTTTAACAATTTGTATCCTTCCTAGCTAAGAGCATGATATTTCCATTTCTTTTCTTAGAGTTTCATAATTCTCCCTATAGAAGTACTTCACCTCTTTTGTTAGGTGTATTCCTAGGTATTTCATTTTCTTTGAAACTACTGTGAAGGAAATGGTGTCCTTGATTTTCTTTTCTACTTGGCTGTTATTGGAGTGTACAAAGGCTACTGCCTTATGGACATTGATTTTATACCCTATGACATAACTGTATTTCTTAGTCACTATAGGGAATCTTGTGGTTGAGTCTCTGGAGTTTAAGAGAACTCTAATTAATCAAGAAGAAAACAAATAATCCCACCTATCACTGGGCAAGAGACATTAACTGATCCTTCTCCAAGAAAGACAGACTAATGGCTAACAAACATCTGAAAAAATGCTCATCTTCCCTAATTATCAGAGGAATGGAAATCAAAATAACCCTGAGATATCACTTAACCCTAGTGAGACTAGCTCAACCACACAGTCCCAAAGTTATAGATGCTGGCATGGATGTGGAAGAAAAGAACACTTTTTCATTGTTAATGGGACTGCAAACTAATACAACCTCTATGGAAAGAAATATAGAGCATCATTAAAGAGCCACCCACTTGAATTAGACCACACATTTGATCCCTCAATCTGACTACTAGGCATCTACCCAAAAGAGAAAAAATATCATTTTATCATAAGGACATTTGCACAAGATTGTTTATCACATCTCAATTTACATTTGACAAGATGTGGAAACAACCTAAATGTCCATCAACCCAGAAATGGATTAACAAACTGTGGTATATGTATGTCATGGAATGCTACTATTCAGTCATAAAAAGACTTTACATGTTTTGTATTAACCTGGGTGAAATCGAAATACATTCTTCTTAGTAAAGTATCCCAAAAATTGAAAAGCAATTATCCAAGGTTTTCAATACTAATATGAAACCAGTAGATTATCTAATATAAACCCACATAAGAAAAAATTCAATTTAAGTCAAGTTGAGGAGAGGAGGAATAAATGTAAGAGGAAAGGAGAGGCAGGAGGGGGATTGGTGTGCTCCCAATTAATGAGCACAATATAAGGTATATAGCACACCTATTGGTTGCAGGACACAAATACATGAGGGACTTTACCTAACAAATGAAAACATTGCCATCTAATTGTGTGTACCCTCACATTAACCTGAAATGAAAAAAAAAGCACTTAAAGTAGATCTACAATTTGATCCAGCAATCCCATGGCTGGGTACTTATGCAAAGGAAAAAAGGCCATTTTATAAAAGGACACCTGCACTCAAATATTTATAGCAGCACAATTCACAAATGCAAAGACATGGAAACAATCCAAGTGTCCACCAAGGCATGAATTAATTAATAAAATGTGGTAGATACATATCATGTAGTAGTGCTCAATCATAAAACATAATAGTGATCTGCAGTCTTTTGTGGCAAACTGGATGGAAGTGGAAAACAGTTTTCTAAATGAAACATCACAAGAATGGAGAAACAAACATTGTATTCAATACAAAGTTGGAACTGATTGATTGACACTTAAGTGCACATATGGAAGCAAATCTCAATGACAATGAAACCAGGTGGGAGAGGAGATGGGTAAATTTATACCTATTAGGAAGAATGCACACTTGCACACTATCTGGGCCAAGGGCACACTTATAATTTTGACTAAATCTGTACAAAAACAAAGTATGTAAATAAGATATGTGTAAGTCCTAAAAAACATATATTTTATATATGAAGCTAGAAGATATATTGTATATATATATATGAAGCTAGTAGATATATAATAGCACACCCACACAAGAGGAAAAGAACACATTTAAATTCCATATTAGGGAGGGAAGAGAGTGTGGTAAGATCTCACTTCTCAGGTAAGAGTACAAGGCACATCTCCAAGGTGAACTGCAACGTTAGGTTTATGTTAACAAGTGGAAACAATGTAACCTAATTGTATAGACCCTTACATTAATCTAAAATTAAAAAAATAATGACAACAAACTAGGCACAGAAGAAACATACCTCAAAATTATAAAAAAAAAAAAAAAACTATTTAAGTCAAACTCACAGCCAAAATCATACTGATGGGGGAAGACTGAAACAATTCATCCTAAGAACTGTTTATAAAACAACAATATCCATTTCTACTCAATATAGCACTGGAAGTCCTAGCCAAAGCAATCAGGCAAGAGTAAGAAACAAAGGGTATCCAAATTGGAAAAGTGGAGGTCAAATTATCCCTGTTAACTGATTTATATACTCTTATATCTAAAAAAGAAAAAACCCAAAAGAGTCTTAGAATTTATAACTAAATTCACCAAAGTCTCATGTTACAAAGTCAGTGTTCAAAAATCAGTAGCATTTCTGCATACTAACAATAGTGAAGATAAGAGTCAAATTAGCAATTCACTAACATTCACATTAGCTGCAAAGAAAATATAATACCTAGAAATATACTGAATGAATAAGATGAAATATCTCTACAAAGAGAACTACAAAGCAAATTAGCAAGTAGAAAATGAAAAACCCCATTAAAAATGGAAAAATGAACAATCCCATTAAAAATGAGCAAAAGAGCTTTTACACAGCTCAGAGTATCACAAACAGCCAACAGACAGCCCTCTGAATGGGAGAATATTTTTGAATGTTATGAATCTGACAAAGACCTGATAACTGAAATCAACAGAGAACTTCAATTAAATGATAAGAAAAATACAAACAACCCTCTCTATGAGGGGGCAAGAGGTTTCAACAAAAACTTCCCTGACGATGACAGACAAATGGCTAACAAACACATGAAAGAATGGTCATCAGCTTTAATCATCAGGGAAATGCAAATCAAAACCACTCTAAGATATCACCTGACCCCAGAAAGATTAGCCCACATCACAAAGTCCCAAAACACCAGATGCTGGCATGGATGTGGAGAGAAGAGAACACTTCTACACTGCTGATGGGATTGTTAACTAATACAGCCCTTTTGGAGAGAAGTATGGAGAATCCTCAAAGATCTAAAAGTAGACCTTCCATTTGACCCTGCAATCCCATTACTGAGTATCTACTCAGAAGAACAAAAATCATTTTACCACAAAGACATTTGCACTAGAATGTTTATTTTGGCTCAATTCATAATTGTCAAGTTATGGAAGCAACCTAAGTGCCCATCAACCAATGAATGGATCAACAAACTGTACTATATGTATACCATGGAATATTATTCAACCATTAAAAAGATGGAGACTTTACATCTTTTGCATTTACCTGAATGGAGTTGAAATATATTCTTCTTAGTAAAGTATTGCAAAAATGGAAAAATAAATGTCCAATGTACTCTATACTAATATGAAATCAATATATAAATAATTGCATGTTCCTAAGAACAAAAGAACACTATTATAGTCCAATTTGGGGGCAGAAGGAAGTGAGGGGGAGCTCATATGACAGGAGGGCGGGCATTTGGTGGGATCTCACCTAATGTGCACATTGTGAGCATGTATAACATGGCTCCTGGGTGAGGGGCTCCTCTATGAATGGAACTTTACCCTGAAAGTGAGAACAATGCAACCTACATATTGTACCCTTATATTAATTTGAATAAAGTTTAAAAAATAAAAAATGAGTGAAAGACATGAACACAATTTTTGAAAAGAAGATAAATAACAAGCAAACATAAAAAAAAAATTCTCGGCATCACTAATCATCAGAGAAATTCAAAGTAAAATCACAATGAGATACCACCTTATCCCTGTCAGAATGGTCAGTATTAAAAAGTCAAAAAACAACAGATGCTGGCATGGATACTAAGAGATAGGAACACTTATACTGCTGGTAGGACTTCAGGCTAGTACAACCTCTATACAAAACAGTACAGAGTTTCCTCAAAGAAATAAATGTATACTTACCATTCAATCCAGCAATCTCACTGCTGGGTATCTACCCAAATGAAAAGAAGTCATTTTATCAAAAAGACACCTGCACTTGAATGTTTATTGAATGTTTACTCACATTGCAAAGATGTGAAATCAACTTAAGTGTTCATAAATTCATGAGTGGATTGAGAAAATGTGATTTATATGTAGACATCCACACTCCATGGACTACTACTCAGCTATAGAGAGGGATAAAATAATTTCTTTTACTTGGATGGAACTTGGAGCACATTATCCTAAGTGAAGTATCACAGAAATAGAAAAACAAACACCACATGTACTCTTCAATAATTGAAAGCTAAGCAATGAGCACACCCAGGCACAAAGAAATGTAAAGTACAGTGAAACCAAGAAGGAGAGAATGTGGATGGTGAGGGATAAAAACAAACTTATCGAGTACAATGATCACTATTCTGATGAAGGGCACACAAATGGCACTGTCTTAAACCTTATACAAGGTATCCACGCAATGAAAACATTTGTACTCCCTTAATGTTTTGAAATAAACAAACAATAAAAATTAAAAAGTAAAATAGGAAAAAATACTTTAATAAGAACATTTATACCCGTATGTAAGTATCACAAATTATCAACTCATGGTCAAATTTACTTTGTTTGCATCCTCACCCACTTCCTCCATGATTGACTATTTTGACATAAGTCCCAGACGTCATGTCACTTTATTCCACTAATATTTCAGAATACACCTCCTGAAGATAAATAATCTAAAGACATCCTATTAATACTCCTCTATCTCTTTTTATTTCCCTTGCATTATCTGCTGAAGAAATAAGATAGATGTCCTGTAAAGTGGCACACAGTCTGGATTTTGTTGATTATAACATATTGCATCATTTAATCTGGTTAAGTTCTTTCACACAAGACTCAGGGTGAAGGGTTGGAAAACTATATTTCAGGCAAATGGAAATCTGAAGAAAGGAAGGATTCAAATCATATTTGCAGATACAAGAGGATTTAAAGAAAAAAATAAAGACAGATGATGGACTCTAGACACTGGTCAAGGGAACAATATAAAAAGAAGAGACACTGATTACAACTATATATGCACCAAACTAAAATTCTCCCAGGTTTATAAAATGAACCATAACCATTCTGAATAATATGATATCCTATAGCACCCATAATACCTAGGGACTTCAAAACCCCATTAAAAGAATAGGACAAAAATGAAATTAAGTGTTACTTAACAAGGAACTTAAAAGCAACCTTAGAAGTTGGTGGTTGGGACAGACACATAGCCCATCTCTCACATGACATCAGTCTACCCCATCCCCCCGATCTGGAAGTCTAGAAGTCCAACTCATCCAGAATCCAGATTGTCTGCATTTCTTAGCTAGGACTGGGCATTGCATAGATGGTGGCTGTACCTCTGTTCTGTTCCTGTGAATCCAATAACTGTACAGGAAGACATGGAGGGGAAGGGGACTGTCCTGACCCAAAGAAAAAGAGTATCTCAGCAGCAGACAGAGGCTATGGTTCCCACACTGTAGTGGAGGCTCGGAAGCTGCTGAAGTGCACGAACCTAAGAGGAGGCACCTTCCACCCAACTTCAGCATTAGTAGAGTGATCCTGCTGGGGTATAACTCTGGAGAGCCATCTCCCCATCTCTGTGGCCTTCCAGAGGGAGCCATACCTCACCCTATAGGGATTCCAGTACTGCAGAACAGTGGCAACAAAGGTGCAGTGGCCGAGGGAAAAATTATTTTGCTGTCTGGATATCCTCAGGTTTGGACCGAGCTCAGATGAAACTTTCTTCAGCTTCCAAGGAGCACCTGAGGCAGGCAGACTCCAGCCTCCCCTGATGGATGGTGGTAGACTGTGGTAACCACGAGGAGGAGGCAATGACCTCATTTTGACTCTGGCAGGCACATAGTCCTGGCACATTTGTTTTTTGGACAGAACAGGGACACAGAGACTGGGTTAACAGAGTCTGCCAGAGAGACTACCAGAGACTGGAGTGAACAAAATCCCATGATGAAGGACGACCAAGGTGAGGTAAGAGTCACCAACCCCCTGGCTCTAAACCTTCTACTGGACAGGCATTTCTGGTTCCTTGGATCTCTGAAGGTGCTCAAATCACACTTGAGCTGCCAATAGCCCTTAACATCTAGTTGCTGGAGCCCTCTTGAACTTTCCGGCTAGAGAGTGGGGGGCTGTTGGGGACAATTGGTCTGGAACTCTTGAACTGTACAAATTATCTGAGGACCCTCCAAGGTATGTCCCAGGTTTTCCTGTAGTGAGAAGGTTGGATTGTCCTTTTCCAGATACTACTGGTGGGAGAAGGGATGTCCTAGTTGCTTGTATTTCACCAAACCTGAGACTGCACTCCAGGGTTACTGAGTCACTAGGATTTGACAGAAATCAGCTGGATATAAGACAGAGCCACCTACCCCCACTACACTAAGTAGACCTCTACAGTCACAGACTGTAGTACTGTACAGGTACTTTGCGAAATTGTAGAAGAAAAGCTGCAGCCACCAGTCCCGGTTCCTAGGTAGAGGTCTGGTCAACCACAAACATAGAAGATTCCAGTCCAATTTCACTTGACCTGCTCATCTAGCTAAACACTGAAGAACAATCATGGGATGGAATCAGCAGAAAACTCTGGCAACATGAATAAACAGAACAGTGCAACTCCCCCAAAGAATGACAAACCATCCAATCCAGAGGATCCCATCCACAGATAGCTAAGGTGTCTGAAATCAAATTTAGAATCTGGATTGCAAACACGGTCAACAAAATGGAAACTAAGATGGAGGTAGAAATTGTAGGATTAATTCAGAAGATATCTCAAGAATTCAACCAATTCAAAGACAAAACGATCAAAGATTTCAACACATCGAGACAAGAAGTTGCAGCCCTCAAAGATCTGAGAAATACAGTGGAAGCCCTCAGTAACGGAATAGAATAAGCAGAGAAAAGGATTCCTGACATGGAAGACAGAGACTTTGAATGCTCCCAAATGCTCAAAGAGGTAGAGAAATGGAAGGCAAAAATAGATCATTCTCTCAGAGAGCTCTGGGATAACTCGAAGAAAACAAATATTCATCTTATAGGGATACATGAAAGCAATGAACTGGCTTCACAAGACACAGAGTCCCTTCTTCCTGGGGTTATGAAAGAGAATTTTCGAGATATACCTAGAGACTCTGAAATTCGGATATCAGACAGTTTCAGAACTCCAGCATGACTCAACCCGAATAAGATATCCCCCAGGCACATCATAGTTACCTTTGCTAAAGTTAACATGAAGGAGAAGATTCTGAAAGCAGCCAGATGCAAGAAATCCATTACTTACAAGGGGAAAAATATTAGAATAACTGCAGATCTCTCTGCTCAAAACTTTCAAGCTAGAAAGACACTGACATTAAACCTCCTAAAACAAAATAACTTCCAACCCAGGATCCTATATCCGGCCAAACTGAGTTTTATTTATGATGGAGAAATTACATACTTTAATGACATTCATATGTTGAAGAAAGTTGCCATAACTAAACCAGCTCTCCAGGATATAGTCAGACCTATCCTTCATAATGACCAGCACAAACCTCCACCACAAAAGTAAATTCATGCAGAAACGTTCAATGGCATACCAAACTCTACAATGGCGAAAGGATCCAAAATACTTCACATTCGAATGGTTTATCATTACTTTCAATTAATGTGAATGGTTTAAATTGTCCTCTAAAGAGGCACAGGTTGGCTGACTGGATACAAAAACTTAAACCAGATATCTGCTGCATACAAGAATCTCACCTTACCTTAAAAGATAAATATAGACTCAAGGTGAATGAATGGTCATCTATATTCCAGGCAAATGGAAAACAGAAAAAAGCAGACATTGCAATCTTATTTGCAGATACAATAGGCTTTAAACCAACCAAAATAAGGAAGGATAAAGACAGACATTTCTTATTTGTTAAAGGTAATACTCAATACAATGAGATTTCAATTATTAATATTTATGGACCCAACAAGAATGCATCTCAATTTATAAGAAAAACTCTGATAGACATGAGTAACTTGATTTCTTCCAGCTCCATAGTAGTTGGAGATTTTAATACTCCTTTAGCAGTGTTGGATAGATCCTCCAATAAGAAGCTAAGTAAAGAAATCTCAGATTTAAACTTAACCATTCAACAACTGGATTTAACAGACATCTACAGAACATTTCATCCTAATAAAATTGAATACACATTCTTCTCATCAGCCCATGGAACATA
>CAUYON010014425.1:0-18351 GCA_963573935.1 Arctocebus calabarensis | reverse complement strand
GCCACTCACAGAGGACAAAGGAGGCCAACCTAGACCAGACCAAGGAGCGCTGAACCATTCCCATGATATAACAATACTGTTGCAATATCAGCCATTGGGCCCACCATGTTACTAACATTGTATCTTTTCTTTTTTTTTTTTTGCATTTTTTGGCCGCGGCTGGGTTTGAACCCACCACCTCCAGCATATGGGGCCAGCGCCCTACTCCTTTGAGCCACAGGTGCCGCCCTTGTATCTTTTCATTTTTATCGAAGCCTGAGAGGTGGGTATAATCATCATCTCTGTCTCAGAGCGGGTAAAGCTCAGGTTTGGAGCAGCTCTGCAGAGAGAGAGATGTGAAGCCTGCAACTTCCCCAGGTGTCTTCTCAGCAGTTTCAACCCAAAGGGGTCCAGAAAGCCCTGACATATCTGTGCCACCCAAACAGCTAATCATGCCAGAGAAAAAGTCCTGGGTTCGGTCCCCGAGCACTCCGTCTGGGCCAAGCCAGGTCTCTAGAAAGGAGTCAGCTAGACTCTGACTTACAGGTGATAAAACTGAGGCCCGTGGAACTGAAGTGACTGGCTAGGCCACCTGGACAGTTAGAAGTGAAGTTCAATTGCTAAGGCTTTGTCATTTTTCGTTTGGGTCTCCGGTAGGTATAAAGGGGTCAGAACATAAGCAGGATCCTCAGGGCAGCTTGGAGGTGAACTGCAGATGACCATGCCTCTCCCACTGGCCACCATGTATGACTCACTGTGTGTACTGAGGTCCTGTTTCAAGCCCAGTTCAAAGGGATCATCATGCAGGCACACATCCGTGGTCCATTCCACGGGGAAGTCCTGAGAGCATCCCAGGGGCCAGGTCATATTTAAGGTAAAGAGCAGTTGGTCCTCCCTGGGCACGCCTGCAGCCTCTGGTCCTCCCTGGACACCCCTGCAGCCTCTGGTCCTCACTGGGACACCCTGCAGCCTCTGGTCCTCGCTGGGACACCCCTGCAGCCTGTCTGTCTGGTTTACATGCTCTAATTCAATGACCTGTTCTCAGTGCATTCAGTAACAGTCTATGTCAGCCAATAGGCCTGAAGGAGAGTCAAAAGCATCCAGTATGTGCAGTTACAAATATTTACCTGAGTAAATACTAACCAGAAAAACAACTAATTATGCATCTATTTCTGGACTTTTATGACAAACTGGAGCAAAGGGATTGGGCCTCTGCAAGTGCCACCCAACCCCTGTTGGGCAACCTCAGAGGAGGTTAGGTGAGAACAGCCTGGGGAGGCAGGAGGCTGCCCATTACCTGCATCCAGAAGGCCAGTCTGCAGTGTCCAGACAGCCTGGACCATGGTGAAGAGCTGGCCTCTCTGTGAACCACCAAACCTGCCTTGAGTCTCTGCCCCCACTACATTTTGAGCTTCCCTGTAATCTAATTTTATTAGCGAGTCTGGGGGACACACAGCATACTTTTCCTTGCGTCCCTGGCCCACATCCCTGCTGGTTGACTTGGGCGCCATCCCTGAACTTCCTTTCTAATTAGACGAAGCTCTTCCCATGTTTTGATGAATCTACATAAATCAACTCATTTGTTCTTCCCAGTAATCCCTCAAGGCAGGTGTGTTTATTATCTCCTTTCTGCAGATAAGATGACAGAGTCACAGAAAAGTAAGCAACTTGTCCAAAGTCACATGGCTTGTACGTGGCTGGGCCAGGATTTGAACCGAGGGAGTACAGCTCACGGTCTTTCTCTTTACCATGTGCTATATGGGTTCACAGGCCCATCATTTTCCAGTGCTTGTAAGGTTCCTCCCAAGTTCAGTGCTGGCTGGAGAATGCCATCCGCCTGTGTTTAGAGGCCAGGCTCACTGCAGGAGTGAGGACCCGGAAAAGGAAGGAAGGGAACAGAATTCCTCCTGGGACTCACACTCTCATCCGGGCTGCTCTGAAAAGGAGGTGAACCCTGGTTACCTGAGACCTCCAGACTATTATTAAACTTGCACTTCCTGCCTGGGGTGACACTAATATAGCAATAGATGAAGTCCAGAGGGGTTTTGGTGTCCCAGGAGGGAGTGGCCGGAAGCTGGCTGCTCAGTGTCAGCTGCACCCGGGCCGCCAGGGCTTCAGAAACACCAGTGGCCGGGCAAAGTTTCTTTTCAAACCAGGTGAGCGAGCCCAGCACCTCTTCATACCATCTCTGGAGTTTGGGGGTGGCCTAGGTTTAACCCCAGGACAGACTGTGACTTTTTTTCCTCAAGGTCTTTAGTACAACATTCCTATCCAAAAAGATGAACAGAAACTGAGTTAATAGCAACTCCTATAAATGGCAAAAGGCCATATCTCTTTCCCAGGGGGCCCTGTTTGGAGAAAAAGCAGCTTCTTTAACAAAACCAGTCAGAAGTCCCAGGAAGAGATTCGATCTTTCCTGGCGGACCTGTAGCATGGCCAGAGGACAGTCAGAGTTCCCAGTGCCCAACTGTCTGCCCTCATGCAGGGGAGCTGAGAGCTGCTTCAGGGTCAACCCTGGACATATTCCTGGGGGCCGGGCCAGGCCTCAGCTAGCTCATCCAAGTGGCCCCTGCTTTATCCCCTGCACTGCACTCCTGGGCCACGGTGAGCGCGGGATATTAGTTTTCCTCCCTTTTCCTTCCAGAAAGTTGTGCTGTCGCTCTGGGCACCCCAATCAGACTACCTTAGGCAAAGATAAAATACGCAGATTGAAGTGTCCTCCAGGAGACAAGAGGCGTGAGCAGGCCCAACCCGACCACAGGCCTTAGGCAAGTCCCAGTGGCTCCCCGCGCTCTCCGCCGATAGGAAGACCTGGCTGGGGGGCCCTGCCCTGCCACTTGATGCTGCGTTCCTGGTCCAGGTTCCCAGGCCTCAATCTCCCCCCTGCTGGGAGGGGAGTGACACCCAGCCGGGGGCGCAAGGGTCTGCGTGCCCCGCGTGCTCCCAGCACCCACCAGCTCTGTCCTCCTCTAGGGGCCTCTGGGACACTCGCGTACTTAACGTTTAGGGGTCAGGCGCGCCGCGGGCCAGCCTGCCTCGCTCCGGCCAAGCTCAAGGCAGTGGCATTCCCCCAGCAGAATTTCCGGGGGACTCAGGTCCAGCTGCCCTCGGGGCAGCTCCGCGCTCCCGCGCGCACGCCCCGCCCGGCCAGCCACAAGTCCAGCCGCCTCCCCGCACCGGCCCCGCCGCAGCCTCCAGGCCAGAGGAATTTTCCTCTAGATCCTGCTAGCAGCCTGGCTGCTCCGCGCAAGGCAGCAGAAGGGCGGCCCCGCACCCGGCCGGGAAAGTTGGAGCCCAGGAGCGGGGCGGGGAGCCGCAGCCGCAGGGTGGGCGCAGCAGCCTGGCGCGCGGCACAGCGGCCACCCCGCGCCCCACGCCCCGGCCCAGCGGCCGCGGCAGCTCGTCCACTCACCGCGGAGTCTGGCCCGGACCTGCCCTGTCGCGCTGCCATCGTCCCGAGCCCGCGCTGAAATCCGAGCCCTGCGCCCGCTCCCCCTCCGCGTTATCTGCTGGGCCGCGCGGGGAGCGCCAGCGAGTTACCGGGCATCTGGCTAAAAATACAGGCGCCCTGCGCTCGTCTCTGCTCCAGCGCCCCGGACCCTCCACCCGCCCCGCCGCTAATGGGATCCTTTCATTTTCTCTCCATTATTATGTCAGACGGGAAAGTTAATGGGAGGCGCTCTCCGGAGAGCACGCACCTGCTGCTAAGCCCCGCGGCTGGGGTGCGGGCGGGGTGCGGGCGGGGGCGCGGCCCGAGCTGCAGGTGCCGGGGGCCGGCGGGCGCAGGGCGCGCGTCCTGCAGCCGCAGAGGGGAGGCCCACACGGCCAATGGAGGTGGGGAGCTCCAAGCTGCGCGGCGCGCCTGCCCTGCCTCCCGCCACCCGGCTGCTCTAGGGAGCGGGCCCCGGGGCCTGCGGAGATGGCCAGGGTGAGCTCAGCAAAGTCTATTTATGCCCCATAACCAATTTGCATGTTTTGAGCTCTTACAGCATGTCCTGAGATACCAGTTAATCAGCCGATTCCAGATTGGGCCACAGAGCCACCGCGCGAAAGGCAGCCGGAAGCAAGGGACAGACCCGCCTGGGTTTCTGCTGCTGAAATGCCATCGTCGCCCAGGACTGTGGCCATGAAATATGCTCCCAGTATTCTGCTCTGGGACCGTCCTCGCCTTTTCATGAGGTCGGAAACATGTCAGGGGTTGGCAACAGGCTCAGCTCTGCTGCTGATAAATGGTCAGCCGGCAATGCCAGGGCAGCCGCCTGCAGCGCGGCTTTGTATCCTGAGCCTGGCTTCCTGCGCTCTTCAAATCCAAGTCTACGTCCATACCAATCCTCCTTTCCGCACCCCGGTGACCTCACTCCCTGGCGCATACAGTGAGCTGTGTATTGGTGGGGGGCTGACCAGCTGAGCACCGACCAGCCAAGGGTCCTACTGCATTACCTCATTTCACCCTGACTGCCGCCCCCCCCCCCCGTGCCCCGTAAGGCAGACAACACTGCTACAGCTGTATGAATGAAGAAATGGAGCTCAGAGCGGTTAAGGCAAGACCAGTGTCACTACTAATAAATGGTGGGTCCAACTGGCCCCAAGGCAACCTGACCCAGAGCCCATCCATGAACCGCACTGGTGAAACCCCTGACAAAGTGCTCAGTGTCGAGGACAGATATGGGTGGAGGGTCTGCCTGAGGGGCAGAAATCAGTGGGAGTGTGTCACCAAGCAAGGCATGCTTCAAAATCGCACAGCAGCCAGGGGAAAGTCCCGAAGATGTCCAGTAAGTAAGGATCAAGAGAAAAGGCCAAGATGTTGCCAAAAAGAATGACCTGAGGTGCAATGATGTAACTCCTCTGGAGTGTGGCAAAACTAGCATTGGAAGAAGCAACATCAGAATTCTGCAGGGAGGAATCCCTCCTCCCTGCCCCCAAGCACTGGAAACTGGACATGAGGACAAAAAGCTCTGGAAGACGGCGTCTGGGGGATCCCCTGCTCCCAGGCCCGCACTGCTAAGACACCAGTCCCCCCACAGGCCTCTCGCCTCGTGCCTCTCCCACACTTGCTTCAATTAATAAATTATGATTACTGGAACAGCCCTGATCACAGCCGGGTAGACTCCATCAAGGGATTCTAAAGCACTATCTAACATTAATATTTACAGAGGGAGAGAGTGTCCTGCTAAAATGGGTGAATGATCTCTATGATACTCTGAAAAACACCAATACAATTGGCTTGCACAATGAACTGAAAGTCTGTTTTTTAATAACTATTTGAGGAGTAATTGACATACTATGAATTGCATATTTAAAAACGCACAATGTGGTAAGCTTTGGCACCTGTATACCTCTGTGCAACCAGGACCACATCACGGTATGAACATATCAGTGACCTCCAAAAGGTCTCTCATGCCCGTGATCCCTGCCTCCTGCTAGCTAGTCACCATCTTCACCAACACTTAGTATGATTAGTCTTAACTTAGACCTCTTAATAGATGTACAGTAGTAGCTCACTGTGGTTTTAATTTGCATTTCCCTGATAACTAATAACGTTCAACACCTTTTTCAGGTGCCCATCTACCATCCATATATCTTCTTTGGTGATGTAGCTGTTCAAGTCTTTGGCCAATTTTTCCCCCTCCTCCCCCTTCGGCCAATTTTTTAATTGGATTGTTCATTTTATTATTGAGTTGTAAGAGTTCTAACTATATAGAGTATCTGTCTTAAAGGTGAGATACTGTAAGATCTTCTAAGTAAAATATTCAAACTACAACAGCAAAAGTCCCCAGTCCCATTTTGGTACTCAGTTCTTATAAGTCATAAGCTGTGCTCTTTATATTATCCAATGCTGTGGGTTATATACAATCACACAGAAAATGAGCAGACAGTCATAGTGGACCAGAAGCTGAATATAACCCATGCATGGTGAGTGTAATAGGAAAGATAGATGCTGAGGTGTTATCAGAGGACATTAGTTCTCAGAACTGCCAAGAATTCTTGACATTAGCTGTGACCTCATTAGGAATAAGGCTTTGAAACTTAGGTACGCAATGAGTCAGGAAAGGCCCATGAGGAGGAGAAAGGATACAACTACAGATGTGTTGCTCAGTGAGGTCTGAAGTAAAAGAACATTGAAGAAAAAAGGTCAAAGATGTGAGCCCTTGAAATGTAAAGTCCCCCAGCACAGCAGCTGTGCCCCCAGGGCAGAGCTAACTGTGCAGTGGCCTGTCTCAGGTGTGGCAGCCTGGCACCATGACTAAATGACACATGCCTCATGGACAGAGACAGCTTGTGTCACATGTTCTGTGTTCCTGTCCCCTCTCTGTCATGATCCCACCTGCTTCCCTGCTGACCAGCACAATGCTTGCTGACCATTGTTTGAAGGATGATCCACCCACCTTTTCCAAGAGTCCTAACGACACTGTAAGTCTTGGAGTTAAATTGACGTAGAAAAGATTTAGATTTGACAGAAAGAACTTTCCAGCTATAAGAGACAAGTGACTTAATAGAACTCATTTATTCAGAAAGGGGTGAATCTTGGCTGGAGATCCTTCCACACAGCAGGAAGAGAAAACTCACGATTTGATAATGGCGTCTAGAAGCACCAGGTATGCTAACAGATTTGGAAGGGTCTCTCCGGGCCCCAAGGATTCAGAAAAATGAGCCATTATACCTCTCCCCCAAATCGACGGCTCCCTGAGCCCTCCATCACAGCCACACCACAGCCGTCATCCTGCTCCTATCTACTATGTTTTCCCCCCACACTTAAAGGCTGCACTTTTTAATGACAGCATTTAGTGTGCCAAGGAGCTCAGGTGAGGACAGTCATTAAGACAGAACCAAACCGAGAGAAAGACCAATGGGTACAGGACGGCTGGTGCCTCCTAGCGAAGACAGCAGACCTCCGTTCTGTCCTGTGGCTTCATGGAGTCAGCGGGTCTTTTCCCATCTTGCTAAATATTTTACCTGCTCTTTGCAGTTCTTTCTGCAGACAAGCAGGAGGTGTTTGTGGGGAGGTTCTGGCCTCCAGGGCACACGCAGCTGCGGAAGAAGGAAATAGGGAAGGCGCTCCCGGCAGCTCGCTTCCAGCTTGGTGCAGTCGGCTGTTCCCAGGACAGAGGGGGCCGGAGAGCACAAGCTGGACCTGGAGGGTCCCAGCCGAGTGGGATTCTCAGATGACTCTGCCCCACGGGCACTTTGTGGGAGCAAGAGCCAGCCTGAGTGGGACACAGGAGGCGCCACCCTGCAGGGACAGCACAGGGATCACGGAGAAGGGCTTCCTGGCACCTGCAGCAAGAACTGCCCTGTTTTAACCTTTTGTGGAATCAACACAAACCTAGAACTAACTTAATAAAATACCATTACTTGTCTTTCCAGACAGCTTCTTAAAATATTTGAAGTTCATAGGTTCACTACTGCTGAGCTAACTTTTGATAAGGAAAATAACTTTTCTGTGTGCTGGTTTCCTTATCCATAAAATACAAATAACTTCGCCCATGTCTCCAAGTATTGGGAGAATAATGGGAAAATGCCCAGCACCACTTCTGGCACATAGCAGGTGCTCAATTAAGGAAGATTGAGGCTCTTTTTCCCTTCCACCCTCCCTTCCTTTGCTCAACTAAAGCTTTTGTCAAAGGTTAAGTTCTCCCTCAGAGGCATGGGGTTTGCTGACTGATCTTGACTCAACACTGGAAAATCAGGGCCCCAGAGTCTAACACTCCAGGTAATAAACAGGAACTCAAGAAACCCCCAAGCTCCACTGGGAAACCTGGACCTCTGGGCTTGTAATTCACTCTTTCTGAGTTCCATTTTCTCCGTAGCAAACAATTCCCAAGCCACAGATACAGCTGTAACCATGCCCCCAGCCCCGGGCCTGACGGCTCCTCTTGCAGGAGCCCCAGTGCTGGCTTCGCCTGGCCTGCTGACCAGCACTGGGGGCTCTTCTGTGTGTTCCGTCCCTCGCCCGCCCAGGAGGCGGCTCTGCTCCCAGAGACCTGGGCGCCACCGATAAGGGTGGGCCCTGGGAACTCCACCCTTTCCTGAGAAAGGCCGCTCAGCTTATCAGCACTCAGGGCCAGACAACAGCCCCACCCTGGGCAGTGTGTCCATCACCTTCCCTCACCACCTCTCCCCACCCCATATTAATGAGGAAGGAGCTTTGCAGAATGTTCCATATAAACACTACCTTGAATAAGAAAGCCAGCCTGACTCCCTTAAAACCTTGTCATTCCTTCTTAACCTTGATAGAAGTGGTGGAAGAACGGGAGTAGAAAAGAGACTCTTGGTTGTTTTTCTGTTTCACTTTGTGTGAGGAGTGGCCCATTAGTTAAGTAGCCCTGGGCACCGGCCTAGCTGGAGCGAGGGATGGCTGGTGCAGGGGGAGGGGGTCTATTTAAGGACGTGACCAGAGTCTGGATCGGGCTCCATGGGGTTGGCACTGATCTCCAGCATGTTCCTTTTAAGAGGGTTGGCAGCTCTGGGGTCTATTTTTAAACCCATGAGAAAAGTGCTTCCAGGGAGGCCAACTAAACCCGGGATCAGTGGAGGAGGGGGAGGGGAAGGGGCAAGGCTGAATCTAGGGTTTTCCCTTCATATACACACAGGGGTTTCCCTTATTCCCCAGATCGGATACGGACTGTCCTTCCAAAATTGGACCTGGGTAGTGGAAAGAGTTCTGCATGCTGGGTCTATTTTTGTGGGGTTTCTTTTGTTTTTGTTTTTGTTTGAGAGAGGGTCTTATTCTGCCCACCCAGGTTGGAGTGCAGTGGTGTGATCACAGCTCCCTCCAGCCTCAAACTCCTGAGCTCACATGATCCTCTTGCCTCAGCCTCCAAGTAGCTGGGACTGCAGGCAAGCACCACCACACCCAGCTAATTTTTTAATTTTTTGTAGAGATGGGATCTTGCTATGTTACCCAGGTTAGTCTTGAACTGCTGCCTCAAGCTATCTTCCCATCTTGGCTACTTTTTAATATTAAGAATTTTTTTTCTTACCCCCATTCCCAGTGTGAAAAATCAACATGCTTTTTTTTTTTTTTTTTTTGGTAGAGACAGAGTCTCACTTTATCAAACTCGGTAGAGTGCCGTGGCATCACACAGCTCACAGCAAACTCCAACTCCTGGGCTTAGGTGATTATCTTGCCTCAGCCTCCCGAGTAGCTGGAAGTGCAGGCGCCCACCACAACACCCAGCTATTTTTCTGTTTTGCAGTTCAGCCAAGGCCGGGTTTGAACCCGCCACCTTCCGTGTATGGGGCCGGCGCCCTACTCGCCAGGCGCTGCCCAACATGCTTTTTATATATCTGGCATCTGCCCCTCTTCCTATTTTCACATTAGACGCTCTGAAACCCTCACTACCTCTAGCACTGCAGAGCCCGCAGCCAAGAGTTTGCCAACAGGTGGATCCGAGCAAAGTCTGGGTGCCCCTGGGGTGGCTGTGCCAGCATCCCAGAAACCAGTCCCTGTACTGGGGAGAAGGGCAGCAAGGGGCCCACATGGAGAGTCTGCAGGGGACAGGAGTATTTTCCCAACAGTAAGAAGAAATAGGCATCCAGACATCACTGTTTCTCATCAAATAACCAGATGAAGAGAACAGAAGGTTTTATGCACAGTAACAAATTTCAGCTTCTCTTTTTAGATAAGAAACCAGAACCAGAATTCCTAAAGAACTAAAGGCCTTGAGATCAGACAGACGCTTCTGCGGAGCAGCTCTGCAACCACCCAGGCCCCCCGGGCAGGAAAGTGAGTATGACATAAGGTGTCTCCTACCATCCATCCCATTTGATCCCCCAGGTGGTTCCTGAGTTGAACAGGATGGTGGTATGTGCCCCCAAATCAAGCAAACAGGAGCCCCAGCCAGACCTGGTCAAAACAACAGACAGGAGTGTGTCAGCACAGTGCTGCCCACCCAGCAGGGCTCCATAGATGTTAGGTGAACTGGAATCCAAATGAGCCCAATGGATCCAAATTTTAAAATGAGCCATGCCAGTGAAAGAAAAAGAAAGAGGAAGCAAACAGATGCTCAGGTCTGGCTGAGTAAATTGCCCACTTCCCCACAAGCTGTCATAGCCCCTGTGGAATCAGCCTTGGGTCTACTGTCCTTTCCCAGGAGGGGAAGTGATAGGTGACACCCGTCCCAGGGCCCTGGAAAGGACTCTGCACCCGGTCCACACCCTGAGCTCCATTAGTCCTGAAGTGCCAACCAGGTCCAGCGGAGCAAGTCTGTTCCTCTGCTCCCAAAGCATGAGGCTGACAGTTTCACAATAGTTCATAGCCCTCTGCAGAGGGGTGAGATGTTGGGGTGCCATGCAGGTGCATGAATGTGATTCTAAATGTGCCCCTGTCACCCAGGATGCTGCCTGTGTGGCAGAGCCGTGCCTGTTCATTTCTCCCGCTGTGCGAGGAACAGGCTACATTTAGAACTGATTGGGGAGCTCAGACTAGCATGCAGAATACACGCATTTTGGGAAACATACATGGGCGGCTCTGCTATCTACCTCCCGTGTTTCCAAACATCACAGAAACCTTCCCTGCAGCCTGCAGGCGTGGGGTTGGGGGATGGGGAAACACACCTCGGAGAAACTACAGCATTAAACTCACCTGGACTTTGATAATAGGGAAACTTTTTTTCCACATTGCCAAACAGGCATGGGTGTTGGCAGTGAACTCCAGAGCTTAAGAGTTTCTGAAGGATGCCCAGAGGTCAGGCAGCTAGGCATGGCCCACTCGCCTGGAGTGACCCAGGTCCTGCCCTTCCTTAGAAATGAATCCTACTTTATAGGAGCCATCATCCAGAGCAGACAGGGCCAACCAGGGACCTGCTCAGACTTCTCCTTTATTTAAACAATTTGTTCTTGCAGTTCAGAGCCAAGGTGGTGGCTCATCTCAAACCACAGGGAGACCTGCCTAAGGTTCCAGAGTGTCCTGTGCCCCTTGGCATTCTTCCAGCCTCTGAAGCCAGGCTTCCCCACTGGGGGTTATTGGCCTTGGGCCATCCATAATCACCATGTGGCCCCATCCAGGGCCTCTGCCCATGACAAGTCACTGCAGTGATGATGAGATATGGATGCAAGAGAAGGAAGGGGAAATAACAGGGATAGTGAACAAGCTGGGCACTTCCAGAGCATGTTAGATGCCCTAACACATTTAATCCTCACTACTGCCCTCCCAGGTAGCTACTGTTATTATTCCCATTTCACAGAAGAAGCAACTGAGGCCTGAGAATGTTCAGTAATTTGCCCAAAGTCACCCAAGAGTAATATGGTGCCCTGGGTGGTGTACGAAGCACAGGAAAAGGAATTCGTATTCTCCTATAAGAATTGCTCCATCTTGGAAATCTGTTGTAACAAAGGCATCTTTAATAATTTCTCATTCTTTCTATTCAGAAAGGACTCCAGCTGCAGATCAGAGATGTGTTCAGGGCAGAAATGTGAACCTAGGTCCTCCAGGGCTTAAGGAGAGGGATGGACCAGAAACTATCTTTCCTGAGAGCGGTGGGAAAATAGAGAGCCTTGAAATGATCATCCAATGAAATGATGAAATGAGCATCTTCCAAATGAGTTCTCTAGAATTGTAACAGTGATGTCAACCCCAGACTTCTGTCTACCCTTCTGAACCAGGAGGCAGAAGCTCCAGGAAGCAGGTGCTAAGCCCTGGATCTTCATTCAACCCCACAGAAAGACAATGGAGTAGATGGAGCCAGAGGGACCCTCTGCTGTGAAACCCACTTCTTCCCCTTCTTCTGGGCCCCTGCTGGCTCAGTGCCGACTACACAAGTTTCCTTTTTCTTCCCACAGCCAAAACATTGCAAAGCAATTAAACCCAACTAAACCACAGACCAGCCTACCTGCATCTCCTGAATTGTGCAGGTCTCACAACTTAACGACAGGAAGCCAGGACCGTTTCTCCCGATCCACTTAGGTTCCTTCCAGCCGGGCACTTAGCCGCCACCCCTGCAAAGCACCCTGGCATCAGTCCGCAGCTTTCTCCTCCTGTTTTCTCTTTACTACGAGAGTCCCTGCCGTACCTAATACTTCGCCTGGGGCTCATATTATTCTTAATAATTGAATAGAAACCATTATCTTTCTATTTAATCCTCTTGTGAATTCTGGCTGGCTTTTCTTCCAGATATATTTGCCTATAGCATTTGTATCTTCTCTATTATAATTACTTAAATTTAAAAAGCAAGGAAACAAGCTAGAAATCACCAGCCACATCTGTACTTCTTTCTATTCTGATTCTCTGCAGAAAACCCCACCTACCATAGGGGACTCCGAAGGTACGCTACCAATGTGGACATTTCTAATCTATAATAATGATAATGAAATATTTCTCAAAGGCCCCTTTTTAGAAAATCTTGACTTCTTAGCTTTTTAAAGAAATAAAATGTTATAGCTGTAGTGATGTTCATTCCATCTCTAGCATTCAATGAATTTATGAAGACCTTATTTCTGCTCCAAAATCAATGCCAAAGTCTACTTCCGTAAGCTGCTTTTCACAATGACCTTTCTCAGCACTCCTTGACCTTGAACTCCTCACTAAAGGAATGTCAAGTGTTAGAAAAAGAATGAGAGACATGGGCAATGATTCAAGGATCACTAAAACAAAATAAGACAAAACATTTTAAAAATTTTTCTGGAATGACTGAGCTGGTTCTTAGTCTCCAGAGAGAGACATTTCCAGGATTTCTGAAATAAGATACTAGGCTACCCATTAACATTTTAAAGGAAAATCATTACCAACATCCACATCAGTCTCTAGACCCACAAGTGTTTTTAGGGTGAGGGCAACAGCCTCAGCCTCCCAAGTAGCTGGGACCACAGGCACCCCTCACAACACTATTTGTTGTGGCTACTTGTTTGTTGTCATTGTCACTGTTGTTTAGCAGGCCCTGGCTAGGTTCAAACCCACCAGCCTCAGTGTATATGGTTAGCGCCCTTCCCACTGAGCTAGAGGTGCTGCCCAGAATAATTAATTCTTTTTTTTTTTTTTTTTTTGAGAGACAGAGCCTCAAGCTGTCACCTTGGATAGAGTGCTGTGGCATCACAGCTCATGCAACCTCCAATTCTTGGGCTCAAGCAAGTCTCCTGCCTCTGCCTCCCAAGTAGCTGGGACCACAGGCGCCCACCACAACGTCCGGGCATTTTTTTGGTTGCAGCCGTCATTGTTGATTGGTGGGCCCAGGCTGGATTCGAACCCACCAGCTCAGGTGTATGTGGCTGGTGCCTCAGCCTATTAAGCCACAGGCACCGAGCCAGAATAATTAATTCTTAACAATAGTAGAGCCTTTCAAATTTTAAATATCTCCTGTCGGGAGTTTGAAGGGAGTGTCCATCCCTCATGAAGATTTTATTCAAAAAGGAAAATGAGGTGATGATTCTGAGATTGGTTTATTCATTTAAAAAAATCTGTGTGTGCCTGCTAGGAGCCAGGCACTGCCGAGGATCCCACACTGGACAGCAGACCACTGTCCGGCTCTCACAGCACCTGTGGCCTCGTAGGGGGAGGGGAGACACGTTATGAACAATCAGAGCTGATTCCACAGGGAAGTGGGAAGCACTAAAGGAAAACAAGACAGGGAGTGGGGATGGAGCGCAGCGTGCTGTCCGGTCCTGAGGCCTCCTGAGGAGGTGACGCTGGACAGGGCCCAGGCCTACATGCAGGCAGGGACACAGCTGGAGAAGGCAGAATGTGACACAGAGGGTGTGAAGGGTGAGCTGGCACAGTCGTGGAACCCTAGGACCTTCCCCCTCCCTCCCAGCACCCAGCCGTGCCCCTTGCTTGATCTGCAGGGCCCCCTCTACGCCTGCAGATTCTAGGCATGTTTTCATGTGCCTGGGACAGGAGTTACAGGTGCTGATGGAGGGACCAAAATAAAGGCAGTACTAGGGAGGCTGAGTGTGGAGGCTCAGTCCTACAACCCCAGCACTCTGAGAGGTGAGGGGGGAGGATCCCTTGAGCCCAGGAGTTCAAGACCAGCCTGAGCAAGAGCAAGACCCCATTCTACTACAAGCAGAAGAATTACCCAGGTACAGTGGTATGCACCTGTAGTCCCAGCAACCTGGGAAGCTGAGGCAGGAGGATTGCTTGAACCCAGGAGTTTGAGGATGCTTTGAGCTTGGCTGACCCCACAGCACTCTAGCCTGGGCGACAGACTGAGACTCTGTCTCAAGAAAAGAAAAAAAAAAGCACAAGGGAACATGTTGGGGACCGGGCACTCTGGCAAGCATTTTATAGAAGTGTTAATCCACTTAGCCCTCACAGCAACTTTGAAAGGTAGGTGCTGTATGAATCTTAATTTTACAAGTAGAAAACAGAGCCACAGAGAGGTCAAAAACTCTGCCCAAGGTCACACAGCAGAGAAATGGAAGAGCTAAAATTTGAACTTGGCAGCCAGAACCGACACTGACCTTGTAAGCATTCTGTGGTCCTGCCTCAAATATGTCCCTGAACAGCAGAAAGAAAACTCAGGAACCCCGAGAAAGTCATGAATAAGAGATGGGGGACCTGGCTGGGAAAGAGATGAGAGGAAGCCCAGGAAGGTCGTCAGCAGCTTGGTACGGTGCACGGGGGCACCTTGTCCAGGCCACTTACTCTAATTATTATTTCTCATTTGCCAAGCGCCTGCCCTGCACTGAGGCCAACTGAGAGGTGCTGAAGTCAGACACTGAAACAGGCTTCCCAGGGTCCTCCCCTGGAAGGACGCAGCTGGCTCGTCAGAGCAGAGGAAGCTCAAGTTCACTTCCCTGACTTCTGGCCACTAACTTTCCACTATTTCCTCTTAGACTCCAGTGGGATTCATAAATAGCATTAACATTTTTCAGAGCCTGTAGGAGTTTGTTGAGTTACCCTGAGTGACTCATTATGGTAGCACTCAGCTCATTCTCCTCGCCTCGGGGATGACACATCCGCCCACACTCCCCGGGAAGGGAGAGAAGCAAACGCTTCTCTTCCAGCAGATTCTTCCCCCACCAAGTGGGCCAATGCTTCTCGGACTCACTGGGTACTGGTTTTCCTGGAGCCGGAGCCCCGGGTGGTTTCAGCACATATCTAGGCCACGTGTGTGCCTGTGAGCATCTGTGTGCATGTGTGTGCGTGTGTGTGCGTGCACACATCTTCAGGGCACCACCAAGAGTGGTTCAGAGGGTGTCAGACTCTGGGGCTGGGGGCTGGGCGGGGGAAGACAGTGAGGGCACCTCTGCCTGCTAGCCTCAGCGTCCTTTCTATAGACAAAGGTATCCATTGTTTACTAGACAGATTACTTAAAGTGGGTACAAGCAGTTGCAGGTAGGAAGAGAATATACTATCCAAAAGTAAAAAGTATATCGAGAGTGATTTTGGCACTTAATTTTTTTTTTTTGAGACAGAGTCTCACTATGACACCTTCAATAGACTGCTGTGGTGTCACAGCTCACAGCAACCTCAAACTCTTGGACTTAAGCCATTCTCTCACCTCAGCCTCCCAAGTAGCTGGGACTACAGGTGCCAACCACAACACCCAGCTATATTTTTGTTGTAGTTGTCATTGTTTAGCTGGTCTGGGCAGGGTTTAAACCCACCAGCCTTGGTGTATGTGGCCCTAACCACTGAGCTACAGGTGCCACCACATTTAATGTCTAATCCAGTCTCCCTAGGAAACTGGTGAAATCTCTACCTGGAAGCACTAAAGGTTAATGTCTCTGCCTTTTCTTCTGCATTTGTGGAAAGTCTCTCTCTGAAAAACATCACTACTTTCCCTTTTAAGTGGGTCTCCATTTGGAGGCCTGGAAGTGTTACTGGTGATGGGAGGTGGTGTTCCTCTGAGGCCCGGGCTCCCTGAAGGCTCGTCAGTCACCAACCTCCAGCTCTCTGCAGTTTCTCTGGAATGCAGCAAGCTCTGGGCCCTACTCAAACTTCCACAACCAGACCTCCCACTGGCTGGCCTTCCTCAATTGCAAGAGCCACCACGTCCTGCAATTCCAAGAGAAGCCTTTGAGTAGAATTCCACATGAGTCCATCCCCACTCCCAACAGAGCAGTGCAAGGTGCCTTCCACTCATCCACCAAGTCCAAGGACACCCTTTCCGGGCTCCCCTCAAGGTCGGGTCCCTCCTTTCATTGCCCTGCCTACCCTCACTGCTGTTGTCTTCTGGAGAGGAAGAAATCCACTGTCATTCCTGATCCAGACGGGGCTGAAGTCAGGGCAGAGGAGCCCCAAACCCAAGCCAGCCAGCTCCCCAACTCCACCCTAAAGTTCTGCTGCCCTGAGTGGAAGGGAGTGGCTGAGGACACAGGGACCCAGAACAATCAGAATAAGGACAGCACTGGACCTTCTACAGCAGAGGCCACAGTCCAGAAGAGAGGGCAGAGGGGGTCCGAGGTCTGGGGGTCAACTGTAGGGCCCACCAGGCCTGGGGCACAGGAGCTGAGAACAAGTGCTGGAGGATGAAGAGCAAATCCAGTGGAGGCCAAGGAGTCTGCATGGCTTGCAGCTCCTCTGCCACTTCACAGCAAAGGGCCTGGGTCAGGGTCAGGGTCAGGACAGCGTTCTCAAAAACAACTCTGGCCGAATGCGTAACAAAGCTAAGTAAACCTATGGATTTGCAAACTTGGAATTTTCAATGGCTCAGGAACTACTGGTCAAGTCCTTACTTTACTTAGAGGGAATAGATTGTTTATATACCCAACCCCAGCTGCTGCACCCCACCTGCCCCCCTCCCATGGGTCAGCAAGGAGACCTGGCCGCTAGGCCCTCATATCCCAGGTATTACATTGTGCCCCCAGCCCACCCCCAGTTCTGGGGAAGTCTACCCCTGCCTGGTACAGGGCCCTCTGATGGAAGAATGAACAGAATATTTCCACAGAGAACTTTTAAATCAAACACGCAAACTCTAAAAGCCAAAATTGTAGGGCCGAAAGAAATTGGACAAGTTGCAAGAAGCCATCTGTGTTGGGTGAGGCTGTGCCCGGCACTTGCTGGGTGAATATCCTGCGCCCCCTTAATGTCGCCTCCTCCTTTTATTTGTTTGCTATTCCAGCAAGTCACAGAACAATGGGCTCTCCACCTGCAAAGGCAATCTTTTTTGGGGGGAGGGAGACAGAGTCTTACTTAGTCACCTTGGGTAGAGTGCCGTGGCATCATCATAGCTCACAGCAACCTCAATCTCTTGGGCTTGAGAGATCCTCTTGCCTCAGCCTACCGAGTAGCTAAGACTACAAGCCCCACTACAACATCCTGGCTACTTTTTTTTCTATTTTTAGTAAAGATGGGATCTCACCCTTTCTCAGGCTGGTCTTGAACTCCTGAATTCAAGACATCCACCCTCCTCAGCCTCCCAGAGTGCTGGGATCCAGGTGTGAGCCAGCCTGCTATGGTGATCTTATTCCCCAGAGGGGCGGCACATTAGTGAGCCACCCCTGCACCAGCAGGCCTGTCCCCTGAATAACTTCAGGGCCCTCTCTGTCCTCCGGTATTTCCTAAGACCCTAAAGGAACAGGGGCTGCCTATTGAGAACCACCCAAGGTGCTCTCAGGTTCTTAGTGAATCAAACTGTAAGCCTTTTATTTGAATCAAAATACATTATATTCCATAAATTAATTTTATCTGATGAAACCCATCTGGAGTTCGCACCTCTCTAATCACCAACGCAAATCTAAGTAAACAAAGTGCAAATCTGGATCCCAAATTAAATGAAAGGACTCCATCCTATTCAGCTTATGAGATTTCAAGCATTTCATCAGAATGTCCCAAGATTTCTAACTACTGTAATCTACACGGTACAGGCATTTTTAAAATATCCACACCGGAAAAAGCTCCTTTGCTCATCCCAAATCCATTTCACCTGATTGAATGATTTTCTCATTTCCACAGAGAGCTGTTAAACCAGTCAGCAAAACTATCAAGGCCCCACTGGCCCAGGAGGAGAAAGAATTAGATGGCATTTGGATAAGTCGATCCTTAGCCAAGTTAACAGTGCACCTAATTGGATGTAGCACATGGTTTTGTTAATGGAATCCTGCTTCCTGGGGGAGTTGTCTATCTGGTGATGAAGTTGTTGAAGGACATCATTTCCAAGGTCATCCCAGTCCCACTCCTGGTTCATCCGACTATTGTTCCTTCAAAATTCCACGCAAGCCTCTGATCAAGTACTTTCCTCTCTGCAGAGGGCTCACTACCAGATAGGTCTCTGCTCTCTACAGAGGGCTCACCACCAGACAGGTCTCTGTTCTCTCAAGTTCGCTCACCACCAGGCAGGTCTCTGTTCTCTGCAGTGGGCTCAGGTAGTTACTGGTCTCTGTTCTCTGCTGAGGGCTCACCACGAGACAGGTCTCTGTTCTCATCAGAGGGCTCACCATCAGATAGGTCTCTGCTCTCAGCAGAGGGCTCACCACCAGGAAGGTCTCTGTTCT
>CAUYON010014424.1:0-25673 GCA_963573935.1 Arctocebus calabarensis | reverse complement strand
TACCGGAATTTCAAGGTATCTTGGTCTTGGTGATTTGAAGAATAAATCCACGAACCACAGAGCAGTGGTAAGACAGAATTTATTTACAGAAAAGAATACAAAAAACACTAAAGCTCCTGGTAGAGAGAGAGAACTCAAGTGGGGAGAGAAAAGCTCTCTCCGTTTCTCTCCCGGTCTTTCCGTTTCTCCGCCTTTAGGCTCTTAGTCTCGGGGTATCTATAGGCCCATGGGTTCCTTGGCCAGGAAATGAATGAACACAGTCCCTTCCTCCCGGACAAGGTGCATGAATGTATCAATGAATGAACACAGTTCCTTCCACCAGGACAAGGTGAATGAATGTATTAATGAGTGAACACAGTCCATTCACGGAATTGAGGCCTAGGAAATTCACATGAAATTGACCTAGGCATCGGAAATGGGGGTTCCGTTCTTAGTCCTAAGTGAAGGAGACACCAAGGTGCAGGTGTCTCCTCGGCCTAATGGAGCCTCCGGTGGGGGATAGGAGGTCCCCCTCCTTGCCTATCATACAGCCTGCTGGTTCCTCAGCCGCGCAGCCTCCGCACGACACCGCCCAGGTGGAGGCAGCAGGTCTGCCAGCTCCGCTGAGCTGGCCGGGGAGCCAAATGTCCTGCATCAACAACAACCTCCAACTCCTGGGCTTAGGCGATTCTCTTTCCTCAGCCTCCTGAGTAGCTGGGACTACAGGCACCCGCCACAATGCCTGGCTAGTTTTCTGTTTTAGCAGTTTGGCCAAGGTTGGGTTTGAACATGCCACCTTTGGTATATGGGGTCGGCGCCCTACTCGATGAGCCACAGGCGCCGCCCTCAGAGGCTTTTGCTATCCCAGCAGTTTACTAATTGGTTCCTCTGCCTAAAGTCTAAATCTCCTTAAATTTCTGTGTCTAAATGGCCCCAGAACAACCTTCTTAACATGTATGCTGTATGATAAGAGCTTTCAATCTTTCTTGGACACCCATAGGATAAAAGTCTCAAACTTCTGCATGTATTAAAGATTCTTCATGAGCAACCCCTAACTCCTCATCTTTGCTTATGCTGTTGCCTTTATTTGGAATGCTTTTCCTAAGTGTATTCAAACACGGAACTCTTTCTCATCCTTCAAAATATAATAATATCAAACACTGAAAGATAAGCATTAGGCATTGTCCTAAATATTTTATGTATACCAATTCATTTAATCCTAAACAGTCCATGAGGAAGGTATTCTTGTCATCTGAGTTTCTTTAATTCAGACTACTGAGTGATGGAAGTATTTTGGCCCATCACAAAGCTAGAAGATGGTAAAACTGAAAATACAAACTAGGTAGTGAAGATCCAGAATCTAGGCTTCCAACTAAAAAGCACACTGCCTCTCTCAGTGCAAATACCACTCATTTCCTTTGTGAGGTCATCTCTAGATTTATCAAAAAATCACTGATGATGTTTTTCTTCATGCCTTCTTGCATATTGTTGTTTTTTTAATTAGTTTGTTCCATTTTAAGGTTATTTTATTTTTCTTCACTAGACTAGAAACTTACTGAAAGCAGAGATCACAAATTTGCACCATTTTATCCTTTTACTAGTGCTTGGTATATGGCTAACATTAATATGTAAATGCTAATTAAGATCATTTCAACATTTTACAAAGACCTTAACATATTTTAATTTTTTAGAAAAAAATTAGAATCACAACACCTGAAATCAGAAATCATTACATGCTTTATTTCTTACCTTTTACTATTTGGTTTTATATATTTTAAGGAAACATGTAGTGCAGTAACTGAATAATATGTCAATACCATTTGTTTTTACCAATCATTCCTATCTTTGGAATTAAACAAAATCTATTTTTCTATTTATAAGATGACGATCATTTCAGAAGGAAAAAAATATTTCTTTTATCTTCAAAATGCTCAAATGTCTCCTAAAATAAACTGATGAGCTGATGAGTGATAAAGAAGTCATCACTTTTGCAAATAGCTATTTTTGGCATTACATATGGCTTGAAAATTACTATTTTAGGCTGGAGTTTTATGTTTAGACAATTGAAAAAAGAGGAAATATTTTCTTCAAACAAGCTAATTATCTTCCATTTTATTAACTAGGCATCTACAAGGTAGAATATGATACTATTGAAAATTATGTGAACTGTCACCACGTTGTAAAAAACCCTTATCATAGTTGAGCTTATTAAAAGAATAACAATGTGCCTTGATCAATACCAGGTCAAAGTCTGGTTCCTTTCCATCACTTTCCTCTTTTACTTTTTATATAAACTATTGTCCATTCTTAACTAAAAAGTAATTGTGGTTTCAAGTTTGTAACAAAGACCCTAATTATATACTAACAAATTATAGGAGGCATAACAAGTTCTAAAGGACTTCTGGGTACCTGAAGAGATTTTCTAAGTCCATCCATGGATAAATCCATTGGAGCAAAGAATTAATTAGGAGACATTGTCACATGTACTAATGTGACACACATACAAAATGAAATGTAAGCAAAGTTGAATAAAATGATGGTAGTCTTAAAATTTAGGGAATAATTTATCAGTTGGTGAAATTCAGACCAGAGTATGCTATGAGATAATAATACCTTGCCACTCCCATCCCAGCCCACAGATCTCATTCCTCAACCCCTCTCTGTAAAAGGTTGAATTTATATTTACTTGTACTTGTTATGAACAGTCCTGATGAGCATAAAATATGTTTTCATTTAACTAGTCTACTGGAATATCAAAATATTTTGCAAATCAACTATAACTAACTTGACATTGTAAGTTAATTCCTCATGATTTTCATAATCTATTTCTGTTTCTTCTCCAGTATAGTTCACAGGTTAGCATATCATAATCTATAAGAAGTTTTTATAATAATTATATTTAGAATGTAATTTTATTAAACAATGTATTCCTACTTTAAACTAGACTCCAAAAGACAAAATAAAACAGCATGCTTTAGACTTAACTTTAACACCAAAAGAGACTGAGATTGTGGAGAAAAAAAGTAATGCCTTTGTATTTATGCATATGTTGCTGGGAAAAACTAAGGTTTCCATATACTTCATGAAAATGTGAAAAAAAATTTGTTAACACAATATTTTATCAAATATTTATTTTTATTTTATGAACCCTAGCTCCTTTAAAACCTAAATTATAGAAGTTTTTAATCTGTGTGAGGGTATATTCAACTATTATAGGATATAATGTTCCCTACATAAATGAGGTATGTTATCACAAGTAAAATTTTTTTTTTTAGCTGGGGCCGGGCTTGAACTCACCACCTCCGGTATATGGGGCTGGCACCCTACACCTTTGAGCCACAGGTGCTGCTCATCACAAGTTAATTTTAAACAATAGGCAGGGATCCTGCTGGTTGTGAAGACATAAAAACTGCTAAATGTCACAAGTAGTGAAACTGTTCTCTTTTTTCAGCAGGTTGTTCAGGAGTATTAGTCTATTTGTTACCTGATTAGAGCTTCCAAATGTCATAGAATGCCTGGATCTCCCGATTCAGGCTAAGGCTTAAGGATGATAGAAGCAAAATTATACGTAATAACACTCTGAATTACACCATTTATGACAGTCCTGAGGATTTCTTTATCCTATAACAAGCAGATCTGAGTGATTTTAGTGAATTTCATATAGTGGAATTAAAGTCTACTTCCCCCCATCCAGAGGAAGTGATTTGGAGTTTATGTATAAAAATTAATTTTAAGTTTAACTGATGCTATGTTCTTGGTACCCAAACTTTTGTCTTGAGGAAAGGTTATAGTAAGTATAGTAAGTTGCAAAAGTGAAGTTTAAAAAAGAACAAATGCTAATGGGGATTCAAAACTTCTTTTCAAGATTTTTATCATTCTTCCATAATCCCTATGAATTCAGGACGTATTTCTGCTGCTCAGGACCTCTTCTTAAATTAGAGAAGATAATTTCTAACACCTTGCCATGTGAACAAAGATTATCTATCTTGGCCACTGCATTTTCTCTCTCTCTCTTTTTAAGTACTATCTTCAATTTAAGATACTTAACTTCTTTAAAACTTAGTTTAATATATACATTTATATATATATAGTCATATTTAAGGTATACAACATGACAATGTTATATGTATACACAACAACATAATTACTACCCTCACACAAATTAACACATTCATCTCCTTCTTAGTACCTTTTTTGTATAGGTGGTACCTAAAACCTACTCTTAATAAATCGTCAGCGTATAATAGAATATTACTAGCTATAATCTTCATGCTATACATCACATCTCTAGATTTATTCATCCTATATAACCACAAGTTTGGGCCCTCTGACCTAACTCTTCCCATCTCCTTCCTCTCCTTGCTTCTGGTAACTGAAGGAAATTTTACCACTTGCAGCTACATGTATGAACCTGGAGGACATTACAGAAAGTGAAATAAGCCAAACACAAGAAAAGATACTGAAAGATCTTATTTATATGTAGAATCTTAAAGAAGCTGATAGATTCGTGAACTGGGTACAGAGTTTCAAGGCAGCCATGAGATAAGAAAATAAGTAGTGAGCTGCCTTCTGGGGTTTGAAAATTCATGTTTTATTCACTAAAGATAGTACTGACAATTAAGAGGATGCTGTATAATAGCTCTGGTATTCTAGGAATTACATATATAAATATATTTTAACATAAGTTTTATCTTCTCATCTTACATCTAGATTTTTTTAAGCTATGGACATCAGCATTCACCAATATTTCATGAGTAATAAGCAACTATATTCAACTTTTAATACAAACAAATCAAGCTTATGTTGTGGTTTCTAGTCTGAAGCTCCAGGAAACTTAGAGAAATCAGAAAAGTGCGTCCATAAGAAATATATTTACATGGGCAGTAAACATTCCTGTGAAAATTCAACCTGAGATTAAAAGGGAAAAGGCAAATATACCTGAGGCAGGAAGAAAGGTTTAGTTGTCAGTGGGAAGAATAATTCTGAGAGTAGTGTAGAGACTTTTCTTGTATTCTTGCCCTGACTGATCCCCAGGATTAAGGAAAATGGGGCTGACATTAATTTCTGCAAGAACAGTTTCACTAAGCTCTGTGAAATGGGGAATTCTTGGTGATCCTTCTAATAGGGTTCACACAAATGGGAGAGAGGCTTCTGCTCCTATCTCCCTTCCCCTTATTTTTCCTTAAGCTCCATGTTCCTTAGCAACTCTGGATGCTTCAGTGCACTGCTGCTGGTGCCATCCAGAGTCACAGATTCAACTCCAGCAAGAGCCACAAGGCTAGTGAGACCTTGGTTATTATTGTCAATGTGACTCCATTTGTACAAGGAGAAGTTGTAGCCCTGAATCACTTTACATGGTACTAATTAGTTCCTGATTTTCATTATATATACACACATACATAGGGAAGAACATTCTTTTAATGTCCTATAGGTGTAACTCAGCATACACTATTGTTTTAGGTCATGTTCCTTAGAAGCATACCCTGAGATGGAAATTCCAAAGCAAATGAAGGGCAAGAGTGCACTCGGGTGAAAATCATAAGAGAGTAAATAAAGCAGGTAAGGACAAGGGAAGGAGATAGGTAAAGATGTGAGTTTAGCTCAGTGGTGTTTAAAATGTGGTCCCCAGACCAACAGAATCAGCATCAACTGAGAACTTGTTAAATACAAATTCTCAGGCCCAGATCTACTGAATCAAAGCCTGGGGTGGGGGCAGTAAACCGTGTTTTTAACACAGGTGATTCTGATGTCCACTAAAATTTGAGAATCACTGTTCTAGCCAAAGTTTAGCCTCAGCCTGATCTTTCAGGGAACTCTGGAACGTGAATGGCATTTTAGACTCATCTCACTCCAAGGCAATAGAGTCAGGGTTTGTAGTCCCTTTAAGTTAGTTATTGGCTGCAGAGAAACCTTCCGTGTCTCAGGCAATTTTGGGTCAGGTGGCACAAATGAAATATTCTCAATATGCTGCTGAGGACTTCTGGTAAAAAAACACTTAACAGAGGCATCTACTACAACTATGTGTTCTATCAGATGAACTTTTATGTGGATAGAAAAGGTTTCGCTGCAACCTGAAAGCCAGAGTTCTAGGAGGACCTCCAGGCATCAGATAATCTAACTTTGGCATCTGGGGCTTCCTCACTTTATCCTTTCTTTTTCTAACCAGTAGTTTTGTTCCATTCCAAAGCAAAATTATTGAGCCTAGAGTACTGTGGACCCACAAGTGACAAAAATGGAATAAACCTATCCAGAATAGCAAAGACCCCTCATTCCTTTAAAAATTGTATTCAGAAGCAATTTATTGAGCACCACTTCCCGATGATAGGGGGAAAATCTCTTAAATTGTAGATATTGGGGACAGGACATTGTAGAGGGCATGGAAAGGACTATAGCAGTTCCCTGCAATCTGGTAGAGGCCTTTTGAGATGTAATACTGATTCGAAAGGAATTTGCAGTAATTAGTCACATGTCTGAAGAGAGACTTCTATGGCATAAGTAGAAGTGGATCCAGAATAGGTGCGGGAAGGATGAAAGGCACAGAAGTTAAAGAAACTCCCTGATGTTATTTCTGTCCTATTGCTGGGACATCATGTTGGCCTCTTCCTCTGCTTATGCTCACTTTGATACCTGTGGCATGAGAATTCTGACAGGACATTGAATGTGTAAATCTCTGTTGTCATTGATCTGGCCTTGCAGCTATATAAACTTCAATGCTCATGTCCTATTGAAAGTCTCCTATGAGGAAAGCATGTATTTTCTCAGAACCATACATTTTGATCCTTGATTATTAATAATATTGCATTTCATGTTTATTAGCTTTGACCATCTACCACATTTGGAGGCTCTTTAAAAGAGTTTTCTTATATGTATACTATATTTATACTTCCCTTAGAATCCAGCATATTGTTGGACAAATAGTATCCACTCTTCTAAAATTTGCTGAATTGATTTCTTTGATTCTATCAGAAATGTTTAACTTCTCTGCTTTCAAAAAAAAAATAACCATACTAAAGTAGCATATAAACATACACCAACTCCAAATAGTATAAGTAGTAAAAATGTGAAAGATGCTACCTAGCATTCTCTAAGCACAGACAAAGGCAATGTTTTAACCATTATGTGTGTCTTTGGGCCTCTTGCTTCTAAAACCATCCTTATATTTTAACACAGTGCAATTTTCTTTTGTTCCCAGGTTTCCACTGCTGCTGTCTGGTACAATGCTTAGGAAATTCAAGGACCCTACAGAAATTCTTATAGTAAAAGATTACATTTAACATTGGCTTATTTCAGCTATACGTAAAAATAATCACATTATAAATGATTATCTGAACTGTCTGAAGAAAGAGTTTTAATTTCCCATTAGTAGCATGAGCAGGTATACGATAATCACTAAATTGTGCTGAAAATTTACCCATTAAAATTTCTGGCAATAGATCTACGCACCAAGAGGTCTACAAGCCAGTGGAAGCTTTGAGTCATCTCAGGCCACATCTGACAGTGCTGATAAGTGATTTTTCATGTTTAATGGGGGGATGCAGGAGGGTGGTGCTGGTTTCAGACAATTGAAATGCAATAACTGTCACACATCATCAAAACCACTGATGTCACTTTATTTAGCACTGAGAATGCAGAAGCCAAGTCTTGATATGTTCCTTTGAGATATAGCAATTTATACAGAAACCACTTTTTTGATGTTGAGATCCTTCCATCTAGTTAAGGATAAAGAAAAATATATATTTTTTAAGTACAAACTGAAATCTGTAGTGTTTTCACACAGTGATTTCTAACTTCTTTATTTCAAAGAGCAAACAAAACTAAGACTCTGTCCTGACACAGAATAAAAGACATATCTTTTCTTCAGAGAAGATTACATCAGTTCAAAAGCAGACAAGGGAATCATCCAGCTAATAAACAATGTGGACTGGTCAAGAAAGGAACACATGACAGTGTATTTTGTTCTACAGACAAGCTAGTAATTCCTATGTGGATCAGAGCCAGACTAAAGGCAAGAAATATCCCCAGGACTTTTGTACATTGTCATACAGTAACATATTTATGATTTCAGTGCTAAGTTAATTGGTTGCTTTGATTTGAATTTGGTAGCTAATTTCTTGCTTTATTTTTCACCTTTTATAGGTTGATGCTTTAAATATGATTTTATTTGTAGGAATTTACTATAATTTGCATCATACTTACAATTCCATTCAGTGCTAATTCTAACATTCACCTCACACCCAGTCCCCTTGTAAAGAATTAGATGCTTAGAATATTTAACAATGTTACTTTCAGACACTTGCAGACCACCAAATTACTTTAAATCCTATGAAGCTTTATCACTTTTGTAAACATTTTAGAAGACACTTTTTACCTCAGGCTAATACTTGGGCTCTATAACTAGTGAATCAGATAAAATTATTATTGCCATTTTACATCGGAAGACAGGTAGAATTTCTCTATAAGATTATTTTAGTTTGTATATTTTGAAATTTCAGCATGCAAATATTAGAGTCTCAAAATCGTAAGCATCTCACCCAATGCAGTGCTATTTCTTAGTAGATGTTAGAAAAGACAGAAAGGGTATCTGAATTTGGATTTGAAACAAAGACTACGTCAGTGAAAATACAGTGGTTTTACGGCTTACATTCCTCACTGTTAATGCCATTCTTCTCTAAGAGCAGTGCTCCAGAGAAAACACAGAGGAATAGAGAAAAAGAAAGCAAGGAAAGCACAGGGGAATGCATCTGAAAAAAATTAAGGTAGGAAAATGGAGAAAAGGTAATTATATATAAGTTATGTACAAAGTTTACAGCTTAATGCTTTACTTTAATAGTAAAAATAATTATTTATATTTATAAAGCTGTCATTGTGAAATGAATTGACTTATACATGCTTAATCAATAAAAATGATATTGTTTACCTTTATTCATCACTCAAAAAGTAAAAAAAAAAGAATCTTGTTATTAATTGATTACTAGAGGGGTTAAAGAATTTTTTATATTTGTAAAAGGCTTTTCCTCTTCTTTAAAACTCTGAAATATTCTCTCTCTCTCCACGTATATATGTAAGAGATATGTACATATATGTAATACACATATGCACATATATACACATGTGTGTATACAGAGGGTATAAAAAAGTATATACATTCTAAGAAAAGAAAACACTATGTTAAAATTATAATACTCAATATATGCCAATAATATTTGTTATCTTATATTTTGTGTCTTGTATCTCTTGTAACTGCAGAAATCGAACATGACTTGAGTGTTCCAATTTTAATACAATCTTTTGTCCTTTTTAAAAATGTGTATAGACTTGTTTGGCACCTTATACACACACACAGACACATACACACGTGCAAGGTCTATCGATCACGTTCATGATCTCATCCTAGAAAAAGTGCCACATACCTCATTGTTGAATATCACTATGGTCACCTTCAAAGTACTCCCCTTGGTAGTGTATGCACTGATGCCAGCACCTAGTTCACCCCTCAAAGCCATTTTGGAACTCTTTTTATGGAATGGCCATCAGAGCTCTCTTCCTATTACCCTTGAAGTCTTGAATGTCATCTAATGTGTTCCTTTCAAAGTTTCCTTTATTTTCAGGTAAAGAAAAGAATCATTGGGGACCAGATAAGGTGAGCAGGGTGGGTTTTCCAATATAGTTATTTGTTTACTGGCTAACAATGCTCTCACAAACAGTGCCATTTGAGCTGGTGCTTACAAGAGCCATGAGTTACTGACCCTACGTTCAGAGTTATTTCCATCTAACTTTTCATGCATTCTTTTCAGTACTTCCAAATAGTAAGCTTGGCTAATGGTTTGCCCAGTTGGTATAAATTCAATATGAAAAATTCCTTTGATAATAGGAAAGATTAGCAACATTGCTGACTCTTGATGGACTGGTAGATCTCTTTTGTTGAGGAGAATCGGCTGACTTCCACTGTACACTTTGATGCTTTGTTTCAGGGTCTTGTTGCCACACCCATGTTTCATCACCAGTGATAATGTGGCCCCAAACATCGCCTTGGCTCTCAAAAAGGTCTTGGGAGGTTTGATGCTCCTTTGCTTTTGTTCATCAGTGAGCTTCTTTGGGACTGTGCCAATTTAGCTAAACTAGAATTATGTTTCATAGAACTCCCCTCCCTGTATATTTCTGGATTACAATGGGCCATCAGAAACATTTTCATGACAGTTAGAAGCCAAGAAGTGAAAAAGTGGCCTTTGGTATAAGGTGCCAGGCATTGCTATGGCTTGAATGGGATGTTTCTGATTTGTTCTCTGATCTTATTCGTCAGCTCCTATGGCAATTCAGCTACTTCCTGGACCTCCTCTTCGAGAAGCTTCTCTGAGTCCTAGATGAAGATTTGACTTTGGCAGTTGTTTTTGAAGACCACCTGTGGGCAAAAGATTCCAGTTTTTTTGATTGTTTTATTTTTTTTCTTAAAATCTCTGTTGTTAGGGTTGTGGCTGGTGGAAAACATGAGGTTTTATTTGTTTTCTTCATGTTCTTTCTCTCCCTACATGTTATGTTTGAGTTTGCTTTTCATACATTAATGCATTTATAGGATACAATGTGCTGGTTTTATATGCAATTTGGAATGCTTACTTCAAACTGGGGAACATAACCTTTACTTCATTTACTTAATAATTGTGTTAAGACATGTATAAAAGAATAAAATAAAATAAAATTCAAAAGTTAAAAAAAAGTGCTGATCCTGCTGACCTTTTGTGATTTCAGGCCTACCACCAAGCACTGTCCAGCATTCTGCAGGGCCAAATTTTGAAAGATAATTAAAACCAAAATGAAAACTTAATTGAAGGTCTGTAGGTAACGGATTTATTTGAAGTGAATTGAATTCATAGTTTCATAATGTTTCTTTCTCTTATGTTAGATTTAGGCATTGATTAGAAAGGAAGTTCACCCTGAAAATTGTTGGGTCTATGTCAGGAAATCTGAGGCTAGAGATCTTAAACCCCTAAATTCTGCCAAACATCCTTTGCTAGTGCAAGAAGTCCTTTTCCCATCCAAAGAGAAGTTTTCCTCTTTCCTACAGAATTTTAATGATTTTGCTGATCCTTGTTACCACCTACTCCTATCATCTCTCATTGTTTCCAGAATTGTATTCAGGCTCAAAAATTGTCAGACCCTCATAGTTAAATAACACGGATAATTCTGTAGGGTTTCATTCAAATTCATGCCATCCTTTCTAACTCTTCTTTTGAGAAAGAGTTTCTGGCTTGCTACCTAGCCCTTGTAGAGATTGTTTTACCAAAAATCATTATGTTGTGATGTAACTTGAGCTGTTCATCATGAAGTACATGTTTTCATACATGTCAAGACTTAAATTTGGGCGTGCAAAGAAGCATTCCACACATCACAGATGTGCTACGTAGGAGACTGAGGTCAAGCAGATCAAAAGTCACAAGTAAGTTGCATGAGCAAGTGGTAACATGTCCATGGTCCCTGACTCCTGCTGCACTGCTTTCTTGTTCTCATCATGCACACATAGCCTCATAGCGTGCTCCCCTATGACCATATACTGAGGAAGAAAAAACTGGACTGGTTTACAGATGGCTCAGCTTTACATTCTGGCATCAATCAAAAGTAAGTCACAGGAACAGTATAATTTCACTTATTGGTGATAGCAAAGAAACATATTAAAGGGAATTTTTCTAGGTGAACAGAAATCCAAGTAGCACACTTGACTGCTCATTCTGTCCAGAAGGATATATGGCTGGGGATATGGTTGAAGATACGATTGACACCAATTAATTGGCAGAAACTAATGGTTTTGATGAATAATCAGAGATTTGGAAAGGCACAGAATTGGAAATTCAGAAATAAGGAGATATAAGGCAACAGTATGGGGAAAGATCTCTTCAAATAAAAAATTGCAGATTTGTGAGTGTCTCATGTAAATGCTCATTCAAGAGCAAATTAGCAGAGAAAGATCTTAATAATCTGATCTACAAAATGATCGATTCAAGATATCAGTCAGTTTCTTTTCCCAGCTATCTCTTCCTTGCCCAGTGAACTTTTCAACAAAGCTCTGATGGTGGCAGAGATAGAGGTTATGCATAGACTAAGCAACAAGGGCTTCAGTTCTTCAAGGCCAATGTGGCTACAATCACTCCTGAGGATCCAGTAACAGGTCCTAATATTTAGCCCTGAATGTGGAGTCACTATCTTTGGGGTCACTAGCTATCCACTTGATGAAGAGTTGATATTGGGCCACTTCCATCATGTAAAAGGGCCAATAATTCTTTCTCTCTGAAATAAATGCTTACTCCAGAATAAAGACATCTTTCTTTCCTGCAATGCTTCTGCCAAAATCACAGTCAATGTACTTTCAGAATGCCACCTTTACTATTAATTGTTTTCTACCAGCACTGCTTCTGGCCAAAGGAATCCATTTTACAGCAAATGGAGTATTACAACAAGTTCATGCTTATAAAGTTCACAAATCTTAACATGTTCTTCATAATTCTAATAGGAGATAATCCTTGAAACATAAATCTTGAAGACTCATGGTGCCAGCCAAGTGATGTCTTGAGGGCCTGGATAATGTCCAGTAGGTTGTGATATATGGTCTAAATCAGTGACCACTGTGGTGCTACTTCTTTCAAATTCCAGGAGCCACATGACACAGACAGGAGTGGCACCTCTCGCAATTGCCCTTGTGATCCATTAATGAAATTTGTGCTTCCTTTCCCTGTAATTTTCATTTCTGATGTTTTCCTATGGGTTACTTTAATCTCTTTGAAACAATGAACAAGAGGCAAGGAAAGGGCTACTAAACTAGCTGGGGTGATTAATCCATACCATCAAGAGGAAATTGAATTGCTACTATAAATATAAGAAAGGAGGAATGTGTTTGGAATGCAGGAGATTCTTGGTAGTCTTTTATTCCATGTCTTACAGTAAATGTCAATGAAAAATCCTGACACCTTAATACAGGCAAGGCTGTTATTAGCCTAGACACTGTCAGAATAAATGTTAGATCTTTCGATGAGTTAGAAAATCATAACCAGTGAAGACACTTGCTGAGAGAAAAAGTAAATGGAGAGTGTGAGAAGTTATGTATACCAGCCATACTCATATGTCACCAGTTGCAGAAATAAGGACTATAATTAATATACTTCTTTATTTTTAAGTAAATACATGTATGTGTGTCATAGCTAGTTGTCTTTATTTCTTCAATTGCTATTTCCTTACTCCCCCCAAATAATAGATATTAATAATCTATTTCACTATTTATATATGCAACTTAGCCAGAAGAGGAATGTACAACCCCAAGGTTTGTTAAAAAGCATAAAATGTTTAATTTCTCATTTGGGTGAGTCTTATTTTTAGCTGTATGGTGAACAGCTACATCAAGTTAGTTTTTGTTAATGATTTTACTAATATCTTTATTTGGAAATGTAAATAAAAAATTACATAATGCCAATTTTAAAAGGATAAAATCTAGCCGTTTTATACGATGTTTGCCTGGTTCAGCCAGAACTTTCCCCAGAACCCCTCTCTTTTATGGCTTCAGGTTCAGATTGTCCAAAACCTATAGGAGTTTGAAAGGTATAAATGAGCTATCAGGCATTACACACTGAAGGCTGATGTAGGGTAGCAGACACTGCTTCAATTCTGTAAAGTGTCACTGGGCTGGTGACTTACCTCTTTATGGTTCCCTCTGCTTCCATAAGAGCTTCTTCTTCAGCTTCTCTCAACCTTGGACCAGGTACCTGTGCAGCTTCATGGTGAGGTCTCCACCTTTATTTGCAGATTGTCCAGGTCATTGAAGATGGAGAAAATTTTGGTTTGTCTTGTGGGTATCAGTTTGTTATTGCTTTCCACTACCTCCTGTTCATCTTTTCTTCCTGACTCCTATCCTTATGATCTACAGACACATCAAGCCCATCACCATATGTACGGGCAAATGCCTCTATGAAATGTGTAAGGTCTAGCTCCTATAATAATGCCATTATTTTTTACCACTACTGGTATTTGGGCTTTTTTGAAAATACCCTAACTGAAACAGCCTATGAAAGACAATCTTTAATGAAGAATAAGAAAGGAACTTTTCAATAGACGTGTAATCATATTATGCTGGGTGTTGACTAATTGCTAGGTGTTGACTAACTTCTAATTCTTAATTAGAAATTGACTTTCTCAATATCTAGTATGTAGAAGCATACATTTGACGTGTCACATTAGCTGACTGAGATGTTGGAGTGGACCTCTCTAGACTACAGCAGAGTTTATGGGGTCAGGCCTTTTGTGCTTTCACTAAGATAATAATTGTTGACTTGGTGAAGTCCAGAAATACAGGATGTGTCTGGAAAAGAGCATATGTCTTCACATCTGCTGTTTTCTGCTTCAGAGAACCCATAATCCCATGCTGTTTATTTGGTTAAAAATATCCTACTTTACACAGAGATAGTGAGAAGGTGACCAAGTTGCCATGTTTGACTGCCATAACCCATTGGTGTTTATGTTAAGAGCCTAAGACTTGAGAGTTAGTGAACTATTCCTACAGGAGAAGCTGTGAGGCTGTACTAGTGAATAAAGTAAAAACTTATGGGCAAGTTAGGTTTAGACAGAAAAACTCTGATCTAAATCGAAGTTTATGAGGTTCAATATTTCTAAGTACATGAATATTTTATGGCGATAGTGGAAAAGAATAAAATCTCAAATATCTTTAGCAGGTTTGCTAAACTATCTTTGAGGGTCATTTATAGCACCTCAAATTGGAGTTAGACTTATGATCTGCTTGTTTAGCAACCATTACCCATCTTTAGTTACATATTCAAATTCTCTTTTTGGAACACATAATCAGGAATAAGCATATTTAATTCTAAAAAGGAAAGATATTTTAAAAATTCAGTATTTTAGCAAAGATATCTCTTAAAATTAAAAAGAGAGAAAGCTAAGAAGTGAAAAAAAGAATGAAAAAAAGAACTTACAATGCTTTCATATACTTAGAATTAACCAAAGAAATACTTGGATTTAATGCCTTCATTTTAGTGGATGTATTTTTCTCTTGTCTCTGAAAGTCGCTTACTGATTGCGGTAAAACAGAGGCGGTATCTTCTCGTCTTCCTTTCAAGTAAACCATCAAAATTTATATTTTTGGCATTCTTCTTCTACAGCACAAACTCTGATGCATGTGTGGTGACATCTCATCTGAATCTCATTGTGTTGTCCTGGAAAGGAGAAATTAGTGGTACATGGGGGATTCGAATGAGTATTCGTTCCTCATAAATAATAATCTGCTTTCCATCAGAAACTTAATGTTTGTACTAAGAATAGTAAATATGTAAATATAGATGTTAAAAACATAAAAATGTTTTAATTAATATAATGCAATAAGGAGCCAATTTTTCTATATTTGTACACAAATAAGGAAATTCTACAAAATATCAGAACTACTAGAAATTCATTAGCAAATGATTACACTTGAGATTCTCTAAATCAGTTATTCTATTAAAAGCCTTTGGGGCTCAGGCGGCACATGTGGCTCAAAGGAGAAGGGCGCCGGACCCATATGCCAGAGGTGGAGGGTTCAAATTCAGCCCTGGCCAAAAACTGAAACAAACAAACAAAAAGCCTTTGGGGCTATGCGATCTATTGTGCATTGGATCAAAGAAATAACTCATTATCTGTATTTAAAAAATAATTCCAGGACCCACTATAAGTTACAGATGGAGTTTGTTCTACTTTTCTTATACTATCCTATTTCCAGAGCCAGAATCCAGGAAAATTTGACCAAGTTCATGAGAACAAACCTACTTAACCAGGTTGTGTACACAACAAGTAGTGTACACATACAAAAAGTAATAGATGGTCAAATGATGTTTTAGGTGTGAAATATGCTGGAAAATGTGTTAATTTCTGTCTCTCCCCCAAAATGTGATTATTTGTTTGTTATATTAACATAACAAAGCTCATTTAATGGAACTTCTCTTATGCAAGATGATTTTCATAGATTAAAAGTTTTATTACAATCATTATGAGATATTGATGCAGTACCCTTCAAACAAAACAGTATTTTCAGTTGAATATATTTCTTCTCCACCCCTACACACACCCTCACACTAAAAGCCCTACAGAATGAGAGGCGTTTGTAGCTAAGGTAACTCAGTTCCCAGAATGAAAAATCTAAATAAGTACAGCTAACAAGGAGGAAATGGTGCAATGAGAATACAATATTATGTTTAAATTACTATGACACTGTGTCACTTTTTCCCTGTGTTCGTATAAAAGAAAGCAAAGGGCTCAAGAAGGCCAAGAATAATTTCTTGCATGTGAACTGTATGAACACCCCATATTTAAAGCTGAATTCTAAAATCTGCATTAAGGCATTATTATGCCACATGGAGGAGAAACCAGGATGTTTGCTTTCTTCTAAAAATTTAGAATTAGAATTTAGAACTTCTTCAGTTCTAAATTTCTCCACCAACTGATTGTATTCCCTTAGGATGGTTTATTAACTTTACATTTTTTCCCCATCTGCAATATGGGAATAAAATATTTGATACTTAAAGTTCAATGACTCTGTGAAGCAAAACAAGGTCATATTTGTGGCATATCATCAAATCTTATGGGGAAAAAAACACTCTAAAGTATGAGATTTTATTCTATCTTTTCTTTCAAGAAGGAACAGATGCTAAAACTTTTCTAGTCTGAAACAATTAAAGTGGATCCATAAAAGTTTGCCTCTACCAAGATAACGTCTAGGCACCTCATCCTCATGTCCCCAGCAGAATTTGTACTATTGGGTTGTGTTCATTGACAGATACTTTTATCTAGAGTAATACATTAAAATTGATTACCTTAACTACAGTTAAAGTTATGATTTATACCCAGAGTCATTTCAATAAAATGCTTTCAATTTTAGCCAGGAATAAGGAAAGTCAATTAATCACATAACCAGGGAGGGCACATAGGTCTTGGTACCTAGAAAAGCAAGAGAAATATGTTGTTATCTCTAATAATCAATGGCAATACACATAAAAGATAAATAACATATATATAACATATTATTGTTTATTCTGTGTTCTTTCAAACTTTAAAAAAGTATTATTGAAAAAGTTTTTGTGTGTTTGCATTAAATGCTGACCAAATGTGTGGGAGAATTAAACAGAGGAAAATTACATATAGTGTTCATGAACAGACTTATTCCTTTTTTGAAGTGTGGCAGGTTATTGGAATTGTTAAAAAAAAAAAAGTAGTACCATCCATTTTCATTCCTATAAACAAGTTGCCTTTGGAGTCAGAGCATCAGCCCAAACAGATGCAGTATAACCAACATTTAGCTGGAAACTGTAACATCTTCAATCCTGGGACCTTTAATTTTATTTCTTCTTTTCACAGATTCCTCCAAGTCAAAGTAAAGGTTTTTGACCAGTGTGACCACATCTATAAACATAATAGACTAAAGGGTAACTGAGTCTACAAATGTTCACTTAGAACTTCTCAAATGAAGAATACAGCTCCTGTCAATACAATTAATAATGAGAATACACACTGTCTTCTTCTTTATTGAAAACTATATTTTACAGCAAGTCTTCCACCTTATTATTTGTTTTTTTCTTCACAGTAGCTTGTGAGATTGTGTACTATACTTGTGACCACATTTCGAACAAAAAGTCCTAATGTTTATAAATTATATAAACTTCTCAAGTTTAGAAATTCTAGAATGGTAATGCTGAGACCTTTAAGCCAGTTCTTTTGACAGTAAGGTCCATACCTCAGCTGTCAATAAAGGCACTGTGTATCTCCACAATAAGATACACATAAACCCCAATTTAAAAGTAAATTCATTTTTTAAAGACTTTCTCATATCTTATTGCTTAGATCTCAGATTGTGTGAAGAATAGGGTAAGAAAGCTATTTTAACATTTATGTGGCCAAATTGTTGTAGTGATTGGATTAACCAGAGTAGACAAAAAAGCACATTAAATATCTAAGTGTAAATTCTTAGCACTGGGTCTGGAACACAGCTGGGCTTCTCAACTCAATTCAGCCTGTCAGTTTCTTCTATGATAACTGAGTTATCTTAGCCACACACACCTCTTATTCTGTTAGGGCTGTTAGTGTGGGGACATGTGTAGAGGTGGAGGAAGAATACACTGAGTTGGGCAAAACTGTTAAAATTTTGTTTTGATTATGGCTTCATCATTATCTCAGTGATTGTAACAAAATTTTTAAATCTTTGAAAACCAACTCGTATAAGAGAATTTCAACTAAATGAAATTATTTATGTTGATGTAGCAAAAAAATCACATTTATTGGGAGTGACAGAAAGTAGTAAGTTTTTGGGTGGGTTTAACACTTGAAACATAATTTGATGTCCTGTTACTTTTTGTATATATAGCATACTCAATCACCCACCTTATTTTTAACAATGGGGCACCATATTCCAAGTAAAATCTAAAAACTTCAGGAAGTTAAAGCCAGCACTTAATAAACAGGGTTCATTGGGAGAGCCACTCTATCTTTGAAGAAATCAATCATTGATATGAAATAAATAATAAACTCTTAATCTCCCTGACTATCTTATAGAATTTCACAAGAATTTCCCAAAGCCCAATTTCCATTAATGAGCAGAATGAGGGGAACTTATTTCTGTAGTCATAAAGGAGGGCCATATACATTGGTAGCAAGGTTCATTTTTATCAATTGTTTCACTTAAAGACCATTTCTTTATGCGTTTATTGACATTAGCCATCCACAGGAACAAGAAATATATTTCTCGTACATGAAGGGAAAGTTGAACTTGAGAGATTTGCAACTTTATTATTTATTCCTATAACGGGCTAGATATTAACTTCAGCCTCTGCCATTTGGCCTTTAATGGTTCTTCTTCAATGCAGACTCCAAACACTAGGTGAGCATCTCTGAAGATAGTGATTTATTCAATGTTTGGGTCACTCTTAACAGTATTGATATGATAAGACAGATTATATCGCTCAATAATTTTATAGACCTATAAATATTGCTTTCATAACATAAGTACAGTAAATGAACTATACTGTTTTGACTTTTGGAAGATAAGCTTTTAACATAAGATAGACCAGCCCACAAGCAATGGATAACTTTCAAAAGGAGAAAAACATTCACAAAACCTTGTATGATTTATATCACTATTATTGGAAAACTAACAGCAAGCCTTCCAAATCGTTTTCTACTTTTTTGAAAATTGCAAAATGTAAAGCTATCACAGAGAAATATTTCTAACCCCGTTAGGTACATAATAAATAAAACAGCAATGAAACTTATCTTAAGAGACTTATGTTTTTTGATATAACTCATGGTGAACTACATGAGTTATAAAGCTCACAAAACAGAGATAAATTCAATTAACTCATTTTAACAAAAATAGAATTGTTTCTTCAATGTCACAAAGATAATTTCTGCAACTATCATTTACTAAATAGTCCAGTAAGTCATTCTGCCACTTATTTAATATACATTTTTTGGGTCTAGGTTATTTTCCCTTGTTATTTATAATATTTATGGATAAAAAATTTCTGGATTCTTCTTTCCTGAGGTGATTTCTTTTTCTCACTTTATCACCCTCAGTAGAATGCTGTGGTGTCACACAGCTCACAGCAGCCTCCAACTGGTGGGCTTAGGCAATTCTCTTGCCTCAGCCTCCTGAGTAGCTGGGACTACAGGCACCCACCATAACGCCTGGCTATTTTTGTTGTTGCAGTTTGGCCAGGCCGGGTTTGAACCCACCACCTTCAGTATATGGGGCCTGCACCCTGCCCACAGAGCCACAGGTACTGCCCCTCTGAGGTGATTTCTATAAGAAAAAATAAATAGAATCATTTGTCATGTCATCAGCTAGCTAACAGCTCCTTGTAATATTCAAAAGAGTTAAAAAGATTTGCTAAGTTGCTACTTAGGTATTTTTTTTAAGAGACTAGAAGACAGGGCTGAGACAAGATTCAGGTGTTTGATGATCAGGAATAGGTGTTAAAATAAACAACACTGAAACAAAAGGGAGTGATAACCACAGGCTTCAATAGATTTGTCAGCTACCTCTGCCATCTTACATGAACTTTGGCTAATTACAATATCATTGTGGATTTAATACTTTTTCACCCTTGAAATACAATGACAGTTTTGAAACAATCATATAAAGTATGAAAATGGGAGGGAGGGAACCCAATTCTAGGAATTACTACCTAAATTCTTAGTAAAACTAATCCATTGGCCTTGAATATTCTTTTCTTCAATTAGTAAGACTACAAAGATCTAAGACCACTTTCACTCAGTGCAGCTGCTCCTTTTTGAATGTGCCCCTCCTAACTGAGAGTGTAGTTTTGATTTCTATAAAGCTTCTGTTTGCTTGGCTTATGTGGTGCATCCTGAAATTCTTTTCTGCAATGAGCTCTAAGAATTTGGATAAATCTCCAGTCAGAAGCTGGTATCATCTTGAAGTGGTGATTTCTTTACTTCAGGTCTAAAATTCAATAAAATATTATCTGATATTATGGAGATAATTACATCATATATTTTTCATTTTTTCCTCCACATTTTTTCCCCTTTGAAAAGTGCTTATTTCCAGCAACTAATAATTCATTGTGAGTTTTTTACATCAGGCAATTTATTGCTATGTTCTTCTTAAAGCTTTGTTTAATGTCCTCCTAAGGGCAATTGTATACCTAAGGTTCCATAAACTCAATCATAATAAAATAATTGTGGAAAAATTCAGATAATAAAAGGATAGTAAGGGTGACACCCATGGCTCAAAGGGGGGGGCGCTGGCCCCATATGCCGGAGGTGGTGGGTTCAAATCCTCCTTTCTCTGTAAAACCTAGTTGTCCTTTCTTTAGCCCTGGTACATCTTCCTAAAAGTGAGCTCTCTTGAAAGGAAAAAAAATCACAATGAAAAGGAAAGGAAAGAATGAGTACAAATGACAGCAGCCATTAACAAGATGATGGTCTGAGAAGCTTAATTAACTTGACTTAACATCAGAAAAACAATGAACCTTTTTTAATCTTCAAATAAAAATTCAGGTTGCTAAAAAGCTCAGTGCCTCAAACTTTGCTTAATGAAAGAAGATCAGTGTTATTATTTAAGCCTGATCTCGTTCCTTTATCTAAATAAAACATAACTGATAATGTAGGTATTTTTTTTCTTATTTCAGAATATCCTAGATCACCTCACTTTAAAAAAAATCACTGTGTTTACAGAAAGGAAGATATTTTGTTTAAAAACTTGTAGGGGTAGAGTGAATTTTCACTGAATTGATGAATATGTAGTACATGTCAATTTTCCATAATAGCTGTTCCTAATAAAAATGTAAGGTGAGCCACATATATTATTAAGTTTTCTAGTAGTGACATTGATATAACAATGAAAAGTAATAACTAAACTTAGTTTTAATAATACTTTTTATTTAATCCAATATGTCTGAAATATTATCACTTACCTAATCAGTGTAAAATTTTTAGTGAGCTATTTTACATTGTTAAGTGCTAAACTTTCCAAATTTTGTGTGCCTTTTATCTTTACAGAATATCTGGATTTGGAAAGGTCATATTTCAAGGGCATAACACTCACATGTGGCTGGAGGTTGCTGTATGGGACAGTGTAGACCTATTACAAAGAATAGCTAATTATAAAGCTGGTTAAATAAATGAGTCACTGAGAAATAAAGTTGTAACAATTATGTGAGGTAATGGTACACAAAACTTATACCCTTGAAGAAGAAGATGAGAATGACAAAGGAGTTTCCATAAAGTCTATACCAGAAAGAGTATTGGACCAAGAAATAGGAGGCATGAGTTTCAATTATACTTGTACCCAAACCTCTTGTATGTCTAGTCAAATAAGCTGAACTCTTAGTTCTTACCTCTAACAATAGGAGGCCATACTGGATGATGTCTTTGGCTCATTCTAAAGTATACATGACCTTTTTATGGTCAATATCAAGGGTATAAACATTCTAACAAGAAGAGACAGCCATTTACATATTTGACTAGCCTTGTAAGGAAGGTCCTTACCATGAAAAAGTCATAAGCTTCTTTACCAGGAGACTTCACAAGGTAATTACAGCAATCCTGTTAAATCTTGGTAAATCATTTCTTAAGAGCTATGAATACATTAGCTTGTTATACCCCGATATTATATTTTGTCAGTACAGCTAGGACAGAATTTTTTTTAATTTTTATTAAATTATAATTGTGTACATTGGTACAATCATGGGGCATAATGTGCTGACTTTATATACATTCTGAAATATTTTCATTGAACTATTTAGAGAATAGTAGAATAAATTAAAATAAAGATGTCATGTTCCAATTCTGAGAGATGATAATTTCTTTTATGTAACGTACCAATTAGAATGTCTATATGTTATCATTATTTCTGCTTACAGTTAAGAAAAATTCATAAAACTAAAATTTGTAGAAAGAAAAAGCAAGTTAGAGCGAAATAATTGTGTATGCTTAACTTAAAATAGCAAAAAACAAATGTAGTAGATGTTTTCAAAAAGTTAAGGAGATGTTATATTAAAAATTGTCAAATTTTTTTCAGCATACTTTCATAAGACAGAAGAACAATGAGTAGCTGACAGTTGCTAGTAGGCAAGATTTTACTCAATATGATGAAAAATATTCTCACAAAATGTGTTAATCACTTTAGAGATTAAATTACCTCAATTTAATATGATATCTTAAAGTATAGGTGAATCTTAATTGTGGAAAAAATAGAATATATATTTTTATTTCCCATACTCTTACAAATTAGAATATGAATGTATTTCATGAAGTTGCACATAAAAATTAATGACACCTTAACACAGGAACCAAGGATGAAACTTTTAGCACACAATATCTACTGAAGAAAATCTCTATTTCTGATATTTAGAAATCTTAGCTGAGGGCTCCAGCCAATTCTTCATGACTTTCCCAGCATACTCTATCCCAGCATAGCTGACACCTTCCCAGAGTTCTATGGCCTTTGCCCTTACCTCTGCTGTTTAAATCCTCTCTTTCCTTTAGGACCTACCTCAATTTTTTTCTGTGTACCACTAGCCTGATCACCTGTGAAAATGTGCAGCATGATTATTCTGTTACCATCCTCTGAATGGTAATAGTAAGGAGAGAATTTGAAATTACATCAACACAGGAAAACACTGGGAATATTTATTAGTAAGTAAATACCTGAATATGTGTGTGTGTATCTGATGACCTTGTAGGTAGAAGGAATGCTTCTTCCTGAAATGACATATATTCTGTAGAGAACAAGGGAAACCCCTCACTAATTCCTATCTATTCATAAAATAACTCTGGATGTTAGGGAAAGGGATACGAAGTTGGGGGTGCTTACTTTTAAGAAACTCATATTTTAAATAGAGAACATAGGCTAAGCAAATACTACAGTATGCCTCTATACTTCTACAGAGCATTGCTCCTATACATAGATGTCCATAAAAGTTGGCTGATGAAAGCATAAAAATTTCTGTTATGGCTCAGCACATATTTTGACTCTTTCCTGATTCTAAATGTGGTCAGTGCTCTCTATTTTGTTTCAAAGGGGAAGGTGAGAAGATTAAAACAATAAAAATCAAGAGACTGAATTCAATTTTGTATAATGGGACTTAGCTGAAAACATCATATGTTAACCCAAAGATTACTTAAGGACACACACAGACTCACACGCATCCCCTTCTAAAGGGTCAACAGCAAGAACTATGTGGAATTATAGATTCAGACCAAGAGGCTCTCAATAAACTGCTGCATGGAAAAGAAAAAAAACTGCTGCATGGAACAGATATTTTCAGCTTTCGGCCCCCTTTGGTAGTGACACAGCATACTATGATCATCCCAGAGATGACATAGGCCTGTCCCAGAGCCTATTTGGAGCAAGCAAACACACAGAACGCGATCTCATCCTCATATAGCATCTGTAAGTGTAAAATTATCTCCAAAGCATCTCTGAGCATCATGATAATTTTGAAGGTGTGTTTTCTAAGGGTCTCATTGGCTTCTTTACAGAGTTGACTGCAGTTGCTTGACTGCCGCACTGGTTCCGGTACTTTTCCTGCTGGGGATGTCGATTTTGATTCATATTAGCCTTTATGATTACTACATGGTTCTGCAGCCCACCTCTTCCTCAAGGATCATTGACAAATCATAAAAGTAGAATCTATTTCCTGTGTTTTTAGTAGATAAATTAATGTCATTCTCTTCTAAGCATATTTTGGGTTAACTTTAATGCGTTCCCTTGAACTATGTGTATTACAGTTCACCTACTATTCTTCTGTCTACCCACACAGTCTCTTGAGAACTTTCACCAGTCAGTCTGACAAATCACTACTCAGAGACAGTCATCTAATAATGTGAAGATTTCAACATCTAGACTCTTTGTTCAGATCAGTTATTAAGAGGCCAAGTTAAATGCATTCTAGGTCAATGCCAAGTAATGTTCTTCCTTCCATTTGGAGAAATATACCTTATAAATGCTTTTTCCCTGTCTTTTATTAAAATACCTTTTCTCTCTTAAATATATTATGGAATTCAAATCAAGATATAGTGTCTGGAAGAGGATGCATAATTGTGTTACAAATTGTCTTTAAGTAAAAGTAGTATTGATCACCAATCTGAAGTCCTTATTCTATAATCATCTTCAGTGAACATTACCAGTTTGTCATTACCCACAATTTGTTTAGCGGCTAGCTCAGAAACGTAATCACAGAAAAGCAAATAAATAAAACTAAATAATAGGTACTTTAGGACCTCAAGTACTTCTTGAAAATAAATTTCCTAAATTTCCTCTCTTCCTAAATTTGCTCTCTTATCTCTCTCATGTCTCTCTCTCTCTATATATATAACATATACAATATATATTCACACACACATATATATAGACATGTATATCTATATCTTCTTTAGAGGGAAAAAGTAATGTAATTTATTACATTGGAATAAATTTATTGGAATAAAATAAATTGTAATAAATTTATTACATTTATTACATGTAATTTATTCCAGTTTTGTTACTTCTTATGATAGCTATACTACTTAATTATTGATTTTTGTAGTATATTTATCTCAGTCAGTAATTCTATGCTTTCTAATAAAATTTACCAGTTTTTTTAATAAGAAGTTACTAGACTCTGGTTAGTAAGATTTTTTTTTCCTGAAGTAATTGGAAATTTTCTAACACCAACAGTGCTCTATGCTGCTTGTAACTGAAGTCCCAGTGTAAATAGTCTTCAATAAGAAAAGTATATCACATATGAAATATGAGGGTTGTAACTTAGCTTCTGCAGTTTTCTCAGCATTACTACCCTCCATATTTTTATTTTGTCCTCGGGCTAGTAGAAAGACAGCGCCAGTACTTCCAGATTCTGGAGCTGGCATAATCTATTGGAAGGAAGTATTTACCGCTTCTTATTTGTTCTTCAGAGCACTGAGGATTTGTTTTTAATAATTTTATTGAATCATAATTATGTACATTGGTGCAATCATAGGGCACGATTCATATACATTCAGAAATATTTTGATCGTACTGTTACAGGTAGCCTTCATGACATTTTCTTGATCACTATATAAAGACATTGATACTCTACCTTTAATAAGTTTCACCAGTACCCTGCTAAGATGCACCGTAGGTTTGTTCCCACTAATTGCCCTCCCTCCACCCATACTCCCCCCTCCCCTCCCCTCCCTTT
>CAUYON010014423.1:0-28172 GCA_963573935.1 Arctocebus calabarensis | reverse complement strand
TAAGAAAGGAAATTCTATTAACTTATAATATTCAATGGAAGAAAAAGTATCCAATGTATACACCCCTAATATGAAGCAAATTTATATCTTTCAAGTGAAGGCTACAACCCAATTATTGCACAGAAGACGGGGAAAGGGGAGAGGGAGGGAAGGGGAGGGAGAGGGTGGGGGGAGAGAGGATAAAGGGTGAGATCACACCTGTGGTGCACATTTGAAGGGTCAGGAGAAAACTTCTAAATACAGGTCAAAAATGTTTTCACATAGTAAATGAGAAAATCTCATGAATGTTATGTCAATCAGGTTGATAAAAATATCTCAGATTGTATGTGAAGCCAGCACACTGTACCCCATGATTAAATTATTGTGCACAGCTATGATTCAATAAAAAAAAAAAAAGGAAAGAAAGAAAACCTTTAAAAATAACGAAAGGCAAAGAAAAAAAACTTATAATACTCAATATATACTGATAACAAAAGATGAATACAAGTCACACTGAGCACCTCTTATAATTGCAGATGGCAAACATGACTTGAGTATTAGAAATTTAATACAGGCTGGACACAGTGGCTCATGACTGTAATCTTAGCACTCTGGGAGGCCAAGGCGGGTAGACTGCTTGAGCTCAGGAGTTCGCGACCAACCTGTTCAAGAGTGAGACCCCTTCTCTAAAAAGTAGCCAGGCATTGTGGTGGGCGCCTGTAATCCCAGCTACTTGGGAGGCTGAGGCAAGAGAATTACCTAAGCCTAGGATTTGAGGTTGCTGTGAGCTGTGATGCCATAGCCCTCTACTGAGGGCAACAGAATCAGACTGTCTAAAAAAAAAAAAATATATATATATATATATATATAAATACAATTTTTTTCTTTTTCTTTTTCCTTTCTTAAAATGTATATATGTATTTTTTATCCCATGTGTGTATGTATGTGTATATATATGCATGTATAATATCTATCTATCTATATACATATCTTTGTATCCCCAGCATTTTACACAGAGCCTGGCCCAAATTTAACATAAATACCTGTTGCCTTTGATGTCACAACAGATTTTTAAGTAGCACATAAGGAGGAGAAAAGGTCATTTGAAATAAGCACATAACAGCTAATACCTGATAGCATGTTAGGTGAAAAAATCATGTGAAAAAGACTCAGAAAACCTGTCTGTCCAAGATTACTTGGTTTGTTTACTACAGGTAACCTGTAGTACTTCAAAGGTTTGTGAAAACATTGTTGCATGGTAGCCATGTACATATGTGATACATTTTGGAAATGTAACGTTGCCTTAAAGAGAAAAGTTTAGCAGCATCTATCTGTAACTATCCCAAGTGACTGATTTCTAAGGGCTCTAGGAAGCCAAGGTCTTGCTGTATGAGGATAATGTAAGCCTATCTGGGACCTTCTTGATTCATCAATACATAGTAGTCACTGAGCCTACCTAACACGCACCTCTAACTGTGCACTAGTCTGTCTGGGGATGGAAGCACACACGCACACACATGAGACAAAGTCTTTTAGTTTTATCAGATTTGCATTTTCTTATGTAAGTCACTGTAAGTCCTGGGGAATCTTGTTGCACATGTACATCCAGGTGAGAAACCCAGGCCCCTGCCCCTGCGCAACTCGTTCGGCATTTATGAAACATTGAGTGCCTCTAGGGACCAGACTAGGTGCTGGGTACTGGAGGATGAGACATATTAAAACATATTTTAAATGGCTAGAAATACAAGTAGACTTGTACTGGCCTTCCTCCAGTTCTCGACCAGGGTGGAGTTCCTCAGCATCAGCATAATGTAAATGCAAGGAGACATGCAGTCTGAGATCTTGCTTCTGTGGCCTGGAGAGCTGCTAAGGGTTGTGTGTGAGTGGACCGTCCTTCACGATGACAGCGATGCTTGACAGTCAGAGCCATGAAGTCTGAACCCTGGCCTGTCCCCACTGATACAGCTTGCTCCGGTATGGTTTCCCAGATCACAGCCAAGGAAAGCAGAATGTGCTGGGCCTGCTCCTTGGCGGAGTCAGTGCCCAGGGAAGCAGCAGCAGCCGCCTGTGAAGTTGCCAAGGCCATGTCAAGGGCAGAGAGTACAGTGATTTATGAGGTTTCTTGCCATAGGAATGGGTCTAAAAATATACGTCTGTGTCTTTTGTCTCACAAGGATAAATGCTACAGGATTTATCAGCAGAATTTTGCTGCATGAAAGCCTGAGACCGTATCAGAGCCCAGAGAGAGCAGGGCAGAGGGTGGAAGGCAGAGAGAGGGGTGGCAGCCGCAGATGAGGACGGGCAGTGCTCATGTGCTTCTCGTCTCTCATCGAGCTGAGGCTGCGCCTGGACGGAAAACTGATTTTTATAAAACATGCAAATGTTGTGTATTTAAAACATACCTAAGGGGAAAAAAAACACATTTACTGGGGTAAAATGAAGGTATTTTATTTCCACATTTTTAGAAATGTGTTTCTGCACTAGCAGACTTGCAGACATGGCGGCACGTGGCATAAGGTCATGGTCGCAGAGGTAGGAGTTGCATTTTGTTTAGGCATAATTGAGAACAAAGCTCTTGGGGTGCCTAGAGTTGGCGTATCTTAGCACCCTTTCTTAGCAGAGGTAAATAATGGTATCAGATGTCCACGCTGATCATCACTTTCACGAATTATTACATTGGTGACACCATGTCAGTTTTATATTGCTGCATAACAAATTACCATCAGTAGAGCAGCTTAAACAGCACATATTTATCATTCACAGTGTCTGTGAGTCAGGAGTCCAATCACCGCTCTGCTGCCTCTTTTGCTGTGGATCTCACAAGGCTATTATCAAGGTGTTGACCAGGCTGCTGTCTCAATCTGCAAGTTCAAATAGGGGACAATCGGCTTCTGACAAGCTTGGTCAGGCTGTTGGTAGAAATCATTGCTGTAGAACCGAAGATTTGAGTTTTTTACTTGCTGTTGTGCAGGTTACCTGCTGTCCATTACCACATAGGCTTCTCAGCATGGCCCATGAAGCTGGTAGGGAGAAACTCTACCATGCCTGCCTCCAAGATGAAATCTTAAGCTTAGCTATTTGTCAGAAGCAAGTTGCATATCTATCCACACTCGAGGGGAGGGGTTTTATAAATGCATGACTACCAGGAGCAGGGGATCATGGGGGTCACTTTAGGCTTTGTCTATCACAGGGCATTCTGAGGAAAAGAACACGTTCTTTAATTTTAAAAGTTATGCAATTTGGAAATCTATTCAAAATTAGCATTTGTGCAAGCTCAGATATTAGAGCTTCCATTTTTCATTCTTTTGCCCTTTAGTAAATGAGGAAGGGCAGAAGTGAAGTTATAACATATTTAATGGAAGCTGACAAGAGGGAAGAGAGAAGTCAGTAGGGTTGAAAGATTAATGAAGTGAAGGAAGAGAGTTTGCCCTAGTCTTCCATGGAAAATTACAAATGATGGATTAAACTTTCTAGTGTGTCCCTTAACTTGTATTAGGGGGCACACTGGAAAGGTCTGAGAAAAGAGTTGGAGGCTAAGTTCCTGCTGGAAAGCTAGATTAGCATGCGCCTTACTGTTCTTTCTATGGAAAAGCACACTTTTTGTAACTAAATTGGAATATGCCTTCTAAAATGTTGCTTGGCACGAAATGGACGATTTCCTAATCCATCTCCTGATGTCCTAGTCTTAGGGCTTAGAAAGTAAAGTGGGGCCTTGAATATTTGAATATCCATTTCTTGTAATTCGAACAATTACAAAGCAGCATGCTTGTGTTATGGTTTAGACTTTAATATGGCTTATGTCATGAGCCATAAGAAAACTGGAGGAAAAAAAGAGTAGGATCTCAGATGGATCCAGTATGACATAGGCCCAATCAGTTATTCCCTCAGTATCCAGTAAGGTTGTGATCCTTTCTTTAGAATCACATGGGCACCAGGGACTCTATCATTTCTTTGATTTCCAAAACGACTGCCTTCACATTTACCCTCAAGTTAGTACTACCTCAGGCAACCAGCATTCAATTAAAAGAACCCTTCTTTCAGCTCTTCATTTGTTTTGTAGGACATCCATGTTTAGCATAAGGACCATTATGTAGCACAGGGCTTGGCACGTAGAAAATGCTCAGTAAATGGTAGTATGACAGCTACAACTGCTGCCGTTATTATTTGCACGTTCAGCTCAGTCCCCTCTGCTTTTTACAGTTGTAGTAATATAATATGCCAAATCACAAAAGATGAATAGCATAAATACAAACAATCATAATACACATTTGATGAGGTCTGCCACGTTAGGCACTTGACACTATCCCATTTAGTCCTCATAACAACCATGCAAGATAGGTGTGATCTTTCTTATTTTAGAGACAATGAAACAGCCTCAAATGTACCCAAACCCTTTCTATGAAGATTTTCACCTCTGTTAAAAAAGTATATATATATCAGATTCCCCTACTCTTTACGTGTCTTCTTAGCTGGGTTGCACTGTGCATTAGTCATTGCATGAACTTGTTAGAAGTCTTTAATAAATAATTTTGGAGAAGACCTAATAGCTGCCCTAATTTTTAGAAATGCAATTTAGACCCATGTTAGTTTGTCTCATCTCAGTCAAAGCTGAGAATAACAGTTTGCGACTAGGCAGTCAATACTCCATGTATCTGTATACCAGGTGTGGTAGCTAGGAGTTTCCCATCCTGATACTAATCCCCCAGCAGCACTTGAGTGTGCCCGTCAACTCTGCTGCCCCTGGGGCCGCCTTTTCCTTCTAAGGGCCTCCTGCGGGTGCTGGGGCTGGAGTACTCTGCATAGCGTATTGTATAGCTCCACTCCTTGCCGTTCCCTGCCCCTGTTGGTAACTTCACCTTCCTATCATCCTGCACTCTCTCTCTCTTTTTTTTTTTTTTTTTAAAAAACAGAGTGTCACTCTGTCACCCTGTGGTAGAGTGCCCTGGTGTCATAGCTCACAGCCCCAGCCTTAAACTCTTGGGTTCAAGTGATCTCTGGCCTCAGCCTCCCAAGTGCCCGAGACTGCAGGTGCCTGCCACTACACCTGGCTAGTTTTTCTGTTTTTTTTTTTTTTTAGTAGAGGCAGGGTCTTGCTCTTGCTAAGGCTGGTCTTGAACTCCTGAACTCAGACAATCTACTCGCCCTGGGCTCCCAAAGTGCTAGGATTACAGGCGTGAGTCACGGCACCCAGCTCTTCCTGCAAATTCATGACAGAATTTCTTCCCTTCTTCCAGTCCATTTGGTGCCTTGCCCCTCTTAATTCCCTCACGTGCCCTTCCCTATTTCTCTTCATAATGCCCCTCTTGCCCATAGGACAGTGAGCACCTTGTGGGCAGGGCCAGTGCTGTGTTGGCAGCTGCGCCCCAGCTTTGGCCCAGGGTGGGCACTCAGCCAGCAGAGACAGAAGTTACCAGAGCGTGCACCTTCCTCTCAGCCTCAGAGCCGCTCTGGGCAACAAAGAGCAACCAAGGCCCTGCAAGGGTGTGGGGCTCCCTCAGGGCCACGGGTGGTCTCACACTTAGAGACCAAGTCTCCTGACCCTGGTCTCTTTCCTAGGCACAGTGCTTTTATGTAAAATCCTGTCAATGTTTGTTTATTTTCCCCATCAGCCTAAATAACTTAGTTTCTTGATGTCTTCTCCCAGGGACTTTTCCCTAACCCTTTCAGTGATTTCTGACTTCTACTTTTTTCTATTTACCCTGTCATGTATAACCCAGGACAAACCAGACACGTATTCTTGGGTGTTGTAGTCTTCATTCTCAGCTTATTCAATCCTGTTCCTCAGTACCTCCAAGGCACTGATGCTGCCTTAACCCGTTCACTTGAAGGCTTTTCCATGCAAGGTGGAATTTATCTAAAAAAGCAAATGCACTGGATTATGTGTTTACTCTGCTACAGAGACCTTTCTCAGGAGTACAATTTGGGGGCTGCTCATGCCCCGTAGAATAGAGGGGGAAGGCTCCTACTGTCTTGAGGGCCAGAAATATGGCTGGTTCTTCACAGACACAGCCTCACAGGGCCATGTCACGTGATTGCTGAGTGGGCCTGCTGACGTTCCAGTTCCCTGCTCACTGCAGTGATTCTCCACTGCCCACAGCTGAACCTGTCATCGTATCTTCTTTCCTACTCTCCTCTGTGATTCACAGAGACAATTTAATTCTTAATCCATCTGCTCAGCCTGTCTACCTAGTTTCTTCTCGGTGCCATGTTTAATTCCTTCACTTTTATGCATTCATGAAATGAAGAGCCTGTGCCTGGCTCAGCACCTTTAGACCTTTCTGTATGACGCAGTCCCTGAGGCTACCCTTGAATGATTGATAGAATATTCTTTGAGCAGTGACCTGTTAGAAGTGCCCAGTTGGGTCACATGGAAAGCTGTCTGATTTATTAATTTTTGTTTCTGTGTCAAAATAGTGCATTAGTAAAGTTTTATGAGCTCACTCTTTACCTGTTTGTTTTTCTAATTTGTTTTGCCCAGCCCTGCTGGGAACAGAGGTAACACTGATGTATCGTAGATACCAGGAGTATCCATTTTATGTCTCAAGGCACATACCCCATAGTTTTCTGCTCCAATTTTTAAGTACTTTTTGAGGTCCTCATATGTTTTCAAAAGTAATTGCTGGTGACCCTGATGAACCTAGGGGAGATATTTCTTGGTTTTAGGCCATCCCAGTCTTCAGCCTGCAGCCCTCCTAATTTCATGGAGGAATCTTTAACTAGATTCGCTTCCTTTTCAGGGTGGCTTCCTGCCATTCAGTTCAAGTGCCTGGCATGCAAAGGGCAAGGTCAGAGGGTGTTTGTCATTGAAAGTCGGGGTAAAACTAAATATACCATTACAAACATCTGTCTGATAGTATTACTTATTTAGAGCTTCCCCTTCTTCCCTAAGGCTACTATTTGCCTTGTTTTTTCTCTTAACGCTTAACACTTTTCAGTCCCCTGTAGTGTCTGGAGGCTGAGCTTGGGGCAGGCTGACTCACATTCTGGTCTTTGTCCACCCTCCAGTGAAAGACAAAATAAATAATAATATTGATCTCATGGACTTGAAGTAAGAATTATCTAGTACGTAGAAGCTTGTTATAATCTTTAAATATGCACAGATACATAGCCGGTTAAAATGTGTATTTATGTCCAGAATTGTCAAAGGCTTTGTCTTATGGTTTTTAGCCAGAATTAATAAAGTTATTGAATGAGTACCTTGCACTCTGTAGATATTTCTATTTCTGCTTCTCTTATTCTCTATCTCTATTTCTTTTTCTAAAAAATTATTATTTTTAATTCAGCCATCAAATGGAATGAAGCCTTTATTTCTTTTAATACCCACCATTGTGCAGTGCCTGTACCTCAAAGGAGTAGGGCACAGGACCCATATACCAGAGGTGGTAGGTTCAAACCCAGCCCCAGCCAAAACTGCAAAAAACAACAACAAAAAATACCCACCATTAATGCTGCCAATTTCAGCCAGCTTCCTGTAAGTGGAGATAACAGAGAAGTAAATTTTAATTAATAATTGCTACATGATATTGATTACATAAAAATAAGAGTGAAAATTGATTTTTTCTTTTAAAAGCTTATATAATACTTTTTTCTTGTATCAATTAATTCTAGAGTCTTTCGCCTCCAGTGGACCAGTGATTTTCAATAGGAAATCTTTCTTCTCCATTGCTTATACTTCTTTTTTACTTATTTTATTTATTTATTTATTTATTTTATTAAATCATAGCTGTGTACATTAGTGTAATCAAGGGGGAAAATGTGCTGGTTTCATATACACTCTGAAATATTTTCATCAAACTGTTTAACTAGCCTTCATGGTATTTTCTTAGTTATTGTATGAAGACATTTGTATTCTGCATTTAATAAGTTTTGCCTGTACCCTTCTAAGATGCACCGTAGGTGTGGCCCCACCAATTACCCTCCCTCCACCTCATCCTCCCCCATCCCCTCATCTCCCTTGCCCCTTTCCCCATATTCTTATTTCAACCAAAGCAGCAACATTTGGGGCTATTTCACACATGCAGGCTCTATATACAATTTCATTTGAAAGCAAATTCCTTGGATGAGAAAAAATAGTTGTTTTGAAAATCACTGTGCTGTGTGGTATTAAAAAAACTCAGGAGACAACAGGCCATTTGTTCAATGCTGGAACAAATTCAAGATTGTTGGCTTTCTTATGGAGGCGAGTGACCTACAACCTTATGTAGGCAAGTGACCTACAATCCCCTCTGATTGCTGAATTGGACTTGACCCACTAGCACCTGTCTTAATTGCCAAAGTCTAAAGTTACACCTTCATTCAACAATAAAGAGCTTCGGCATTGAGTCTTCATAAGAGGGTGCAGTTTTCTATCCAGAGTCTAACAAATTTAGCTGCACTAACAATATTTAGAGAAGACTGTCTAAGGACTGTGTGATCTGTACACTCATTAAGGACTCTCAAGATCTTATCCCTAGGCTGGTCCAAGTGCAGTGGTGTTTACAGCTAATTGATCACAAACAGTTACAGATTCCTTTGTTCCTTCTCCACTCCCACTGCTTCACTTGACTGGCCTTATAAATAAATAAATAAATAAATAGAAAAGATCTATCCCTAGATGGGATTGGACAGCCAGAAGGATCCGCTCTGAGAAAAACCACCTTTACCCAGCTAAATAATATGTTCTGGTTTTGTTTTAAGGTCATTTCAAGAAAGAGTCAAGAATAAATAAATCAATGAATAAATGAATGAAGGAACAATCAAATTTAAGGGGAATCAATTTGCAAAATAGGAAACTATAGTTTTTATCACTGTAGACAGCTTTATTAGAAAGTATATTAGAAAAATAACTAATCCTCTTAGCCTTTTCTCAGTTCCAATAAATACTGTACAGCCAAAATAAAGTATAATTACCAAAAATATGTCATTGTTGGTTATAAAATTTAACAATTATAATTTATGTATCCAACACAGAAACTTATCCTCAAATGAAGCATTATTTTTATCTTTAATACTTCCAGGTGCTAAAACTTCAAAATGAATGTATGCTTTGTGCCAAAAAGAATGATTTAGTCACTTTAATGGATTATTTAAAATTCTGGATAGATATTATAATGGTAGATGTAATGAAAATTTCTGGATAGATTTACTTTGCTTAAAACTTTACATTGAAGAACTGCATTTTTAAATTAAGGCGTATAAAATAACAAACATGTGATGGCTATTTCTCATCATAGAAATGAACCATGGTTGCCTTAATGTACACTGCTATGATTTAATAAAAAAAAAGAAAGAAAGAAAAGAAATGAGCCAGAATGGAAGATTTTACTAACCACTTACTATATGCTAAAAAAAAAAGTATTTCATGGCACTCCTTACTCAATTCTAGGTGAAAAAGTGATTTCCTTAAAACACAAAAAAGGGAAGGAAAGAAAGAAAGGCACAGAGTGAGGTAAGAAGGGGAAAAGATTGAGAAGGAAGGAGGGGAAAAGAGAGGGAGGGAGGGAGGCAGAAGGCAAGGAAGCCAGTCTCTCCCACAGTGTAAGAGGTTGGTATCTTCATGGATACTGAATATACTGCATGTTTAAGAGGGATTTCTATTAAAGTATTATAATATTCAAAAAATGATGGAACCATTGGCTGGAAGGCTTATTCCCCCAGAACTTTCTGTGGTGGGAGAGGCCCTGCTGTGCAGGTCACTCCTGGTCAGCTGCACCCCAGAAGGAGCAAGTGTTTCTGCACTTTGCTGAGACAAGGTCTTGGCCACTTAAGAGGAATGGCGGAGGCAGGGGCAAGAATCACTGTTTGGGCGGCTCTCTCTCAAGTAAGGCTTGAATTTTTTAGTTTGTTCTTAGGCAAATTCTTTTCTAAGGATGAAGTATAAGTTTTTAACATTGCATTATTTTAGTATTAAGTTTCACTAGGCTATGAAAAGGAGTTTTTGTCTCTAGGGCAACGCAAATATTTTATAAGAGGCATTTTATCCTTTTCGTTTAGTTTGAACAGCTGATAGCTAATCATTCCTGGTAAACATTTGGTCCTGACATCTTTAGGTGATCAAAGAACCCATCAGAGGAGGCCTCAATGTCTTGGTCTCTGGCCTCTCCTGTAGCAGAAATGGACGCAAGCAAACCCCCTGCTCAGAGGGGGACAAAAACACTGCCTGAGAAACACACAAATCAAGAGACATGGGAGTGTGAGGCATTTGGCCTGGAAAATAGATCAACGAGTCTATTCTGTTATAATCTAGGTTATAATCTATAATCTGCCCAGGGATTTCTAAAACACACTAAAATAAAATACTTCCCAGCACGTGACTGGAAGAGATGGACATTTATCCAGCCATTAACATTCCTGGCTCTGAAGAATGACAGAAACATACACAATTCATCATTCTGCCTACATCCCTAACATGCTTATATTCATTAAAAAAAAAAAAAAATAGGAGAGAAATGTTTACTAGAAGAAACTATGACTATGACAGCCTGGTGAGTAGCTTCACTCTCGCTCCAGTTCTGCCTAATATGACCGTGCAAGACCTGGCAGGTGCACAACGGACTCCACAAGACGCATCAGAAGATATTTTGTTTTCAAAGTTCATGAGAGCTGGAAATTGGCTAACTATGAGACAGTGAGGAAGCGCAGTGTTCATCTCCGCCTTAGGTGTACAGGTTTCGCTGAAGTCAGGGAAAGTCCACATTCTTGCCTCAACCTCTAAATATCAGGGAAAATTTGGGTGCATCGTTGGGCCACTCTGAGTTTTGGTTCCCTAATCTGCAAAATGAGGGGGCATCTTTTTCAAGGTATACAGCTGAATCTGTGACAAAGTCAGGAGCTTGACTTATGTCATGGAAAGCACCTGAGCCCCCATCAGTTTCACAACATGGTGGGGACAGCAAATCTTTGAGAGACTTGAGTCTGCCCCCTCATTTTGTAGATTAGGGAACCAAAACTCAGAGTGGCCAAATGATATGTCCAAAGTTTCCCAGCTAATTAGTGTTTGAGACAAGAAGGCAGATTTTCCCTGACTTCAGCGAAACTCTCTACATCCAAGGCAGAGATGAATGCTGTCTACATGGCCCCTGCTCCTGCACAAATGCCAGTTATGGCTCCCACAGAGCTGAATTTGCAAGTGTTTTCCTGTCTCCCTAGACTGCAAGCCTCCAGAAGACAGGGATGTGTTTTATCCACAGAGCATAGCACCCAACACGCACTACAGTATGAAGTACTACTCCTAATACAGCAGCTAACTTTTTTTTTTTTTTAACTAAATCATAGCTGTGTACATTAAGGCAATCATGGGGTACCATGTGTTGGTTTTATATACAACTTGAAATATTTTCATCAAACTGGTTAACATAGCTTTCATGGCGTTGTCTTAGTTATTGTGTTCAGACATTTATATTCTACATTTAGTAAGTTTCACCTGTGCCCTTCTAAGATGCATCATAACTTTTTTAACTAAGATGCAGCTAACTTTTAATGAGCCCTTGGTAGTTCATCGCAGGTCTGTGCTTCCTCCTTAACACATTACCCCATTGGGTCCCTACGATATCCTTTGAAGCAAGAGCTATTGTTGATCCCACTTAACAAATTTGGAAACTGAGACTCAGAGGTCAACATGCTCAGGGCAGGGCAAAACCTGGACTCTCAGGTCTGTCTCACTCTTGGCTCTTCATTCCATGAGTGAATAAATGAATCGAAGTATAGATGGATTAGCCTATCTCCGGTGCCATGCATTTATCCCCACTCTAGCTTTGCCATTTCTGAAATGTCCAGGCTGGGAAAATAAAGCCATCAACAACTTTTCATTTCTACAGCATAAGTAGGTGGTTATGCATGTGGAGAGAGAATGACTTGGCAAGCTGGTCGGGGCCTGCCTGCAACCTAGGTCTGTAGACTGCTGGATCTTTTCCATATTTTAAGATTTTAAATATATTAAAACATCAATACATACCCAAAACAGGATCACACAAACAACAGTATATTGTAAATGTTCAGTCATGGCAATGTAGCCTCATTTGAAGCCAATGTCAAAATGTAAATTTCAAGGCTAGGACTAAAAGGTCTTCCAGGACCACCCTTGGATAAGTCACATGACTCTTAAATCCGCCCACCCTAATTCATGTATGGAGTTTTTGTTAAAACTGTTTGCTATTATTCCAGCAAAGCATTTACTGCATGAGGTCTTAATAATCACTAATTATATTAAATGGCTATTTGAGCTCTGTGGGCATTGAGCCAACAAAGGAAAATACCCTTCAATCACATAAAGTTACCCCTCTATCCCACACCCATTTGTCAAACTAGATACAGGTGGTTATCTTGGCACAAGCAGCAATAGAATAATGAATTTCTCAACTTCCTTCTCACCAACGTCAAAGGATGGTACAGGTGGCAGCTACCAGGAAAACAGCAATCCACAGCCAGCCACACACGATACACCATCTTGAATATCCAGAAAGGTGTCTTTAAAGTCAAGGCAATTGCTGTATTGACTCCTGGGTACTCTGAGGATTGCCAGAACTTTCTCTGTGGGTCAATAAAGACTGTTTAAATTATCTTTTTATAAATTATTATTTGAAAAAATTATTTTGTTATTTACATTTTCATTTTGGGTCTCAGAATTTGGTGTTGAACTGAGTATTGGGACTTCTCAATCTCATCAGAATTGTAACTAAATTGCATAAATTTGTATGTCTTTTACAAGATTTTCCATCTATGATTCTCCAGGATTATAACAATATAAAGAATTTATGGGCAGCACCCATAGCTCAGCGGGTAGGGGGCTGGCCACATACACCAAGGCTGGCAGGTTTGAACCCACCCCGGGCCAGCTAAAATCAACAGTGACAACTGCAACAAAAAAATAGCCAGGTATTGTGGCAGGCACCTGTAGTCCCAGCTACTTGGGAGGCTGAAGCAAGTGAATCACTTAAACCCAAGAGTTTGAAGTTGCTGTTGAGCTGTGACACCATGGCACTCTACCAAGGATGCATACTGAGACTCTGCCTCAAAAAAAAAAAAAAATTCTGATTTGTCAACCTTTGATTGATGTTTACCATGAGCTGAAAGATACCATGTCCACATCTGATATTCCCAATTCTCACCCACTTATTGTAATGAAACTTCACTCACTGAAGCAGAACAGTTGAGCAGTGGCTCACAAGTGCCTTTATCCTATGCAATTGTGAATAGCCTATCCTTTTACCAAGGAACATCCCATCCTCAAACCTTTCCTGTATTCTTTCAGCAAATAGAATAAGCACCTACAATGGGCCAGGAACATGAGAATTGTGTCATTGGTGCCCTGACTAAAACTCATAATGCATTTCCCCGTGACACTGACTTTATGATTCTTAGACTCAGGAAAGCAGAGGCCTAATCCAAAATGCAGGACTCAGTAATTCCCATACTGTGAAGTGCCTCTGGTGCCTGGGACAGACCAGGGATGGCCGTGCCAACCTAGACCAGAACCTCTGTGGGTTTCAGTCCACATTTCTCACCCCCTATGAGCTCCAAGCCTCCACTGCTTTCCCATAATTGTTGGTTGACAAGATGCCCCAAGAAGCTCCAGCACTCATGTCTGTGAGGTCCCCCAGGGTGTTATGGCTGGGCCCTGGTTCTGAGAAGGCAGCCAGTTCTCCCAGCACCATTTATTAAATAGGGAGTCTTTCCCCCAGTATATATTCTTATTTGGTTTATTGAAAATTATGTGGTTGTAAGATGTTAGTTTCATTTCCTGGTTTTCTATTTGATTCCAAAGATCTACATCTCTATTTTTGCATCTATATTCATTAGTGAAAGTGGTCTGAAGTTCTCCTTTTAGTTGGGTCTTTTCCTGGTTTTGGTATCAGGGTGATGTTTGCTTCATAGAACGTGTTGGGGAAGATTTCTTCCTCTTCAATTTTTTGGAATAATTTCTGCAGTATGGAAATAAGCTCTTCTTTGAAAGTTTGATAGAATTCTGGTGTGAAGTCATCCAGACCAGGGCATTTTTTTGTTGGAAGATATTTTTATTGTTTCTTTGATCTCAGGGCTTGAAATTGGTCTGTAGAGGAGCTCTATTTCTTCCTAAGTCGAGGGAGAGGGTGTGATTCCAAATATTGATCCATTTCCTTCACATTGCCAAATTTCTGGGTGTAGAGTGTCTGGTTGCATTCAGAGATAATCTCTTGTATCTCTGTGGCATCAGTTGTAATTTCCCCTTTATCCTTTCCAATTGAGGTTACTAGAGATTTTACTTTTCTATTTCTAGTTAGTGTGGCCAAAGGTTTATCCCAGCAGAAGAAAAGAAATATCCAAAATTAAATCAGAGATCAATGAAACTGAAAACAAAAGAATCATTCAGAAAATTAATGAAACAAGGAATTGGTTTTTTGAGTTACATGGTAACTCTTTAACTTCTTGAGGAACTGCAGATTGTTTTCCAAATTGGCTACATTCCCATCAGTAGCGTATGATGGTACCAGTTGCTCCACATTCTTGACAACACTTGTCATTGCCTGACTTTTTTGATTAGTCATCCTAGTGCATGAGAAGTGATTGGTATCTCCTTATGGTTTTTTTGGGTTTTTTTTGTAGAGACAGAGTCTCACTTTTTTCTTTTCTTCTGCTGGGTTTAGGCTTAGATTGTTCTTCTTTTTCCAATTCCATAAGATGGCTTGTGAGTTTGTTGATGCACTCACTTTCTGCTTTTCAAATTTAGGCATCTAAAGCAATAAATTTTCTTCTCAGAACTGCTTTTGCAGTATCCCATGGGTTTTGATAGCTTGTGTCTTCATTGTTGTTATGCTCAAGGAAGTTAAAGATTTCTTTTTTTATTTCTTCCTGCACTCAACTGTCATTCAACAGAAAGTTGTTTAATTTCCATGCCTTTTTGTGGGGTTGAACGTTTTTGTTGGAGTTGAATTCTACCTTTAGTGCCTTGTGGTCTGAAAGGAAATAAGGTAAAATTTCAATTCTTTTGATTCTGCTGAGTTTGTTTTGTGTCCTAGGACATGATCAATTTTGGAGAATGTTCCATGGGGTGATGAGAAGTATGTATATTCTTTATCTTTGGGATGGAGTGTTCTACATGCATCTACCAAGCACAGTTGTTCTAGGGTCTCATTTAAGTCCCTTATATCCTTGTTTAATTTCTGTTTAGAGGATCTGTCCAGCTCTGTAAGAGGAGTGTTAAAGTCCTCTATTATTATTGTTATAGGATATCATATTGCTCAATTATTTCAAGAATCTGAGAGCCTTTAAGTTGGGTGCATAAATATTCAGAATTGAAACATCTTCATGTTGTATTTTTCCCTTGACCAATATAAAGTAACCATCTTTGTCTTTTTTGACTTTAGTTGCTTTAAATCCACATGTATCTGAGGATAAGATTGCAGCTCCTCTTTTCTTCTGAATTCCATTTGCCTAAAAAATTGTCTTCCAACACTTAACTCAGAGTTTTAATTTGTCTTTTGAAACTAGGTGAGTTTCCTGCAGACAGCAAATGGATGGCTTGTGTTTTTAATCTAATCACATGATCTTTCTCTTCAGTGGGGTATTTAAGCCATTAACATTTATTAAGATAATTGATAAGTATGGTAGTGTTCTATTCATCTTATTTTGTGAGAGTCCATTGCTTAGGGGTTTTTTTGCATCATTGTGGAGGTTAGGTTCTCACCTTTCATTTCTGAGTTCTTACTTTGCTATTGATCCATTATGATGGTCAGTGTGTAGAACAGGTTGAAGTATTTCCTGTAGAGCTAGTCTTGTTGTGGTAAATTTCCTCAATGTTTGCATATCAGTAAGTGATTTGATTTCTCTGTCAATTTTAAAGCTTAACTTAGCAGGATATAGAATTCTGGGCTAGAAATTATTCCGTTTAAGTAGATTAAAGGTAAATGACCATTGTCTTCTTGCTTGAAAAGTTTCATTAGAGAAGTCTTCAGTCACGCTGATGGATTTGCTCCTTTAGGTCAACTGGCACTCACTCCTGACAGCTTGAAGAATCTTTTCTTTTGTCTTGACTTTGGACAGGTTCATCATAATGTGTCTTGGAGAAGCTCTGTTAGAGTTGAGGTGACCTGGGGTCCATTATCCCTCTGAAAGGAGTGTGTCAGAATCTTTGGTGATAGTTGGGAAATTTTCATTCATAATATTCTCTGGTATGGCTTCCATTTCTCTGGGGCATTCTTCTTCCCCTTCTGGGACACCTATAACTTGTATGTTTGAATGTTTCATAAAGTCCCATAATTCTGTCAGTGAACTTTCTGCTTTCTCTCTCTTCTTTTCTGCCTCTCTAACTACCTAAGTTATCTCAAGAGCTTTGTCCTCTACCTCTGAGATTCTTTCTTCTGCACGGTCTAATCTATTGTTGATACTTTCTATTGCATCTTTAAGTTCCCTAATTAACTACTTCAGTTCCTTCATCTCTGCTATATCCTTTCTATAGTCTTCATATCATTTATCTCTTATTTGATTCTGTTTTTGCATGTCCTTTTTGTTATTTTCCACTTTATCAGCAGATTCCTTCATTGTTTCCATCATTTCCTTCATTGTTTTCATCGTCTGTATTCTAAATTCCCTTTCTGTCATGTCTAACATTTCTTTATAGGTGGAATCCTCTGTAGTAGCTACCTCATGGTCCCTTGAGGGGGTTCCTCTGGACTGGGTTTTCATGTTGCCAGGGCTTTTCTGCTGATTCTTCCTCATGAGTGTTTCCTTTTATCTGTATCCTTGCTGTAATTTTCCTTTCACTTCCTCTTGCTCTTTAAGTTGCCATGCCTCTGGTCTAGGGTTTCTATGAGTCCTTTTGGTACAGGACCAGAAGGATGAGAAGATTGAAGAGCAAGAAGGGAAAAAAGATTTAAAAAGAAAATAAAAGAAAATAAAAAAGAGAAAGGAGAGGGGGTGTGTAAAAGGGAATATTGACAAAAAGAAGAGAGGCACAGAAAGAGGGAGACAGGAGCACTATAGGTATACAGTAGGGTACTTTGACCCAACCTCTAGGGGTGCCGGGTTGGGTGGTTCCCTTGAGGTCAGCAGCTCTTTGCCAGCCTATTCAGACACAGTACTCCACCTCCACTAAGTGAAGAGGAATGGCAAAAATGCTATAAATCAAACCAAAACAAGCAAACAGAAAACTTTATGGGATAAAATTGGGGGGGAAACCAAATAATGGGGATAGAAGCACTAGCAAAAATGAAGTTCTGCTTCAACATAGGTGTCACTCTATGCCTCTGACAGCTAAGGTTGTAAGCCTCTCAGTCCCCGCCTTTAGGCTGCTCAGTCACTAGATTGCTTGCCCAAGGTCACCCACTTGATCCTCACTCTGCAACCCTGAAGGCAGAGCTTGCCAGGCAGTTCTCCTACAATGGCTCCATGCAGCCCACAGCCAAACACTATTAACTCTGTCCAATGGCTCCATGCAGCCCTCAGCCAAACACTATTAGCTCTGTCCAGCTCAGCGGCTCAGTCTGGGGCCCTAGATAATGGTTAACGTCCTTTGCACTCTCACCTAAGTTCTCCCAAGGTATTTCAACTGAGTGCCAAGTCAAAAAAAAAAAAAACAGCTCGCAGGTAAGGCCTTTCCAATTTGCAATCTCATTGCTATTGTACTTACAGCTGCTGGGGAGATTAGACTGAATGAACACACACAACCACTTGTCAGTTCTCCACTGCTTTTGTCCTCCTTATGGGGTCCAGAGTTCTCTCGCTGACTCCCTATGTCCCCAAAGGGATGTTTCTGGGCAGATCCTGCCAGCCAGAGATGCCTGAAGTCTTCCCTCCCCAGTCTCACTATGCCCAGTTGCAAGGAAGCTGTTACTTGGCCGCCATCTTGCTCCGGAGACTAATAGGGTCTTTTTGTATTCTGAGAAATCTTTGCCTGTTCTCAGATCATGAAAATATCCTCTATGATTTCTTCTAGGAGCTTTTGTGATCGTATTTCGGTTTATGATCCATCTCAAGTAAATTTTTGTATATGTATGAAACAAGGTTGAAGGTTCATTTTTTCAAACGTTGTTCAATTCCACTTTGTTGAAAAGCTTTCTTCCACCTCATTGAATGGCATTGGCACCCTTGTCTAAACTTAAGTGGCTGCATATGTGTGGGCATATATCTGAACTCATTTATTTTGTTCCCTTCATCATGAATATCAGACTATCTTCATTGCTCTGTCTTTATAGGAAGTTTTGAAATTAGGAGGTGTAAGTCCTCCGGTTTTGCTCTTCCTCAAAATTATTTTGGCTATTCTAGTTCCTTTGCACTTCCTATTATATTTTAGCTTGTTAATTCTGTAGAACAAACAAACTCATTTGATATTTTGATTTACATTTCTGATTCTTAGTATTCATGACTGTGAGTCTCAAGTAGGCCCATCATGAAATCCAGCAATCATACTACATTTCCTCCAGTCATTCAGTTTGTCTTTCATTTAGACAACTATTTCACCTTTTTCTCTCTCCTCTTCAACACCTTTTCTCTCACTTTCAAATGATGATTTTGCTTTCTTTTCACTGAGAAAAGAGAAGCACTCAGAGAACTTCCGCAGACTCACTCCACCACATCCCAGCTACAGACCAGCCTCTGAACGTAGAGACTCTGCTTTCCCTCCTGTTACTATAAGTGGACTATCTGTGCTCCTTTCTGAGGGCTTGTCCCTCTAATTGTGCACTAGATCCCAGACTTTCTTTCCTACTCAGTATCTCTCCTTTCTCCATTATATCATCCATTTTTTTCTCTCTGTCAGATCATGTGCATGTTATACAAAGCTCTTATTTCTCCCTTCTGAAAAGACCTCTCTATTAAACTCATGTCAACTACTGTCCACTTCCCCATTCCTGTGCTCATGGGAACATAGCTCTTTATCCAGAGGACACAGATACAAACCTGGATCCAGATGTGTCTGCTTCAAGCCCTGGCTGTGCATCTTTTCCATGACGTTTACATATGCTTCCTCATGATCTTGTGACGTTTAGCTAAAAGATAAGTTATCTATCTCCAAAACTTCCCAATACAGTGATGCTAAAGGGATTCAGTAGGTGCATTACAAACTCCTATTTGGGAAAGGTTGATTGAGGAAAACCCAGTAGTCACTGGTCCATAACATACCTCAAACTTGCTGGGCAGGAATGCTGATTACTCCCTGGCCTGGTATGGTGTTATATGTCCATGCTTGGTAGATCTGGAAAGCCCTAGTTCTGCTCTTGGGAGGTCCTCCCTGCTCCATTCTCCTGCCTGCACTCATTAAGGAGGACACACTTAACTGTGGAACTCACAGATTTTATATTCCTCTTTCTGTTAATGTAATTTTGAGGTCTAGGAACCACTTTGAGGTGTTGGTTCTCAAGCTTGGCTGTACATAAGAATTAAACATCTTGCCCTCCAGTCATAACTCAGACCTAATTAAATCCAAGTATCAAAGCCCTAAAGCTTTAATAGTTTTTAAAGCTCTCCAAGTAATTCCGATGTGAAGTCAACGTGGAGAATTACTACTGCCTTAGTGGTTGAGAAGTCCTGCTAACACTTGCTTTGTGTTTTCAACACATATTCCTCAAAAAAGTATGTATCTAGTCTATTTCCTTCTGAACAATTTCATGTATAATTACCCACATCCAAAGACTCTCGGAGAACTGGGCTCTAAGCCCAAGAATCCTTGCCTCTGAGCTGCTGTCCCTTGTGTACTATTCGGTATCCTTTCCCTTAGCCCAGTGGCCATTGCAAAGGACAATTTCATAGAAAAGATTTATATGAAGAGATGCTACCCTTCATCTCATCTTTGGGGCCCAAGTGCCTAACCTCAAGGCAGAGTTCCCCTTGTATTAGCTTCAACTTAAGTAGGGAGGAAACTGCCCTCATTAGCCTGGCCAGGCTTAAAATTATGGGACTCTGTTAACTCAAGTTGGAAAATTCCACATTTAGTAAAGCTAATTCCTTCTCCCCACCCCACCTCTTACCCCCCACTTAACTGTCAAACCAGTGTCTCTAAGTTAAGTTCTCCTCTCTGGACAAGTTAGGGAATAAGCTAAGCTCTAACAAGGAAAACTCCCTCTCCAAAAAAAATTTACTGTTTTAAAAAGTTGATTTCTCTTTCAGCTCCAGAAGTAAGCAGTCCAGGAGCACTGGTGAGATGGGTCTGCTTTCCTTAGATGTGAACTCCAGGGCAACTATGCCACTTGCCATGATTTCCTAGCCAGTAGGATGAGAAAAGAGGAAGTGGAAAGCATACACTTCCACTTTCCTAAAATATTTTTTTTAGGGTATGACTGGATGTTGCATGTTTAATGCTCACTCATATCTCATGCATCAGTGCTCAGTCAAATGGCCACTCTGGGGGAGGCTGAGAAATGTATTTTCAAATTGGATGGCCATGTATCTTGCTGACACTTAGCAAACTTCTGTTCTTAAAGGGAATAAAGGCTGCATGGATATGGGCCTTATTCTTTGCAATAGCTCTCTTTTGGAGTTTGCTGAGAGCTAAAACAATTAATCAGAATGCCAACATTCTCCAATTTCATACCATTTCTCCCAATAGCACAGCGTGTAGACCTAGCCACATCTTGGTTAAATATTTGGCCATTACCAAATTACTAACCTGGAAGATTTTATTCTCACTATCTTCTGCCCTGCCCCTTCTACTCAGCCATTTAATATTTTAGGGTCTGTTCCTTATAGCAACCCACTTCAAAACGTCGGGATTCTGTATCAAGTAAGGGTGCTTCCAGCTGCAAATAAAGAGAACTGACTGGTAGTGGCTTAAAAGGGGGTTTATTTTTCTCATTAAATATAAAGTCTAGAGTAAGTGGTTTCCAGCATTGGTTCCAATGGTGCAGCTAAGAACTAAGGCTTTTTCTCTCTCTTGACTATTCTTACCATGTCAGCTTTTTACGTCTTCATCACTTCATGGTTATACTAAGATTGCTATAGTTCTAGGCATTGCATCTATTTCAAAGCATGTAGCAGGTAGGGTGGCACCTGTTGGGTCTGTTCCTTATATTAGACATTCCAGAAACTTCTCTACATAGGTCTCCTTATGTCTTAATGACCTGAACTGAGCCATGTGCTCATTCCTAAACAAATGAAAAGAAGAAAAGGATGGATGAATACCAATCAGAATTCATCTGCTAAGTTTAGAATATGGATGACTTTCTTCCAGACCAAGGGATCTTTGCCTACTATCTGAACAAATAAATTCTGTTAGCCAGGAAGAAGGAGGAGAAAGGGAGCTGAGGTATGACTGATAAGCAAGAACAAGGACTAAGGCACCACAGACAAGGATACCTGTGAGTGCAGTGTGGGCCATATGAACGTGTAAGCATGCAGGAAGTTGTTAGCATGTACTAACTACATCACACTGGAGAAAGGGACACTGACGCAGGTGGGGGCAGGCACGGAGGCAAGCACAACTGAAAGGGTGCCTGGAGAATATGGAGATCACGTTTATGCATTTACATAAAATTCTGTATTTATGTGAATCCTAAATAAATTAAAGATTTAAAAAAGATTAAAATAAGGATCCAACTCCATCCAAAATAAAGGTCATGTTTTGACAATGTATCAGCACCCTGGCTGAGCCCCTGAATTCAGGCAAAAAATAAATAAATACAGTAGAACCTCTGTTAGTTGACCACCCAAGGGACTATAACAAACTGGTCAACATATGGAGGTGGTCAACATACGGAACCAGGTCTACTGTACAGATAGGTATATGAGGTGCACGTCTGACCTATGGAAATTAGGTCAACTTAAGGAGATGGTCAGCTATGGAGGTTCTACTGCAAATGAATGATGAGTGAATGAATAAATACGTAAGTCTGTAAGCAGCCAAAAGATGTCCCGTTGTCTGCGCAGTAAGATTGTACATGCCACCCATTGGACGACGGCCACTCAGCGCTAACTCCTAGTGTGATTATCTGACACTTCAAACACCCTTGAGGTTTTTGTTTTTTGGTGTTTTTTTTTTTTTAATCTAAGCACATGAAAAGTAGAAAGATAGTGAAGGAGACTGCTAGAGATAGGCAAACTGACAGCTGACATGCTAATGGCGAAGGAGAAGATAGAAATCTATAGCAAGTGGACATAAGAACACACGATGGCAAGCTGTCAGGACATTCTGTTTAAAGGAAACTGGTTCCAGACACATCCATAACTTCAGGTGACATTGGTTTTACGGCGAGTCACAACAAGGCTGCAATACCCGTCAGACTCCAGGAAACAAGGCACATGAGAGTGTGTGCCACATCCTCCGCCTAAGAGAGCAAGACCATGCCCCATAAAATGGAGCGTGATGCTGATGCCTTTTTGCTCCGTTCATCCTGGTGACTTTCAAGGTGAAGCTTTCAGCTCTTGGCTGTATGTTCCATTTGGGCTCAGCATTCCTCCTGGAGCGCAATACATTTTACTCTTACTGCCTGGTTTTCAATTGAGGTGCCAAGCTGGCACTGGCTGCAGAAGTGATTATGAAGCAAATCTGTGTACCCAGATTTTCTTTTTCTCTCCTTTCCCCTCCCCTGTCCTCCTCTCTCGTCTCCTTTTTGAGACAGGGTCTTGCTCTTCTTTCCCTCTTCCTGAGACAGGATCTTGCTCTGTCACCAGGCTAGAGTGCAGCAGTATCATAGCTCACTGCAACTTCAAACTCCTGGGCTCAAGTGATCTCCCCACTGCAGCCTCCTGGGTAGCTGGAACGATAGGTATGCACCACCATCCTGGCTAATTTTTAAAAATTTTTTGTAGAGATAGGGTGTTGCTATATTGCCAAGGCTGTTCTTGGACAGGCCACAAGTGATCCTCCCACCTTAGCCTCCCAAAGTGTTGGGATTATGGTGTAAGCCACTGTATCCAGCCACATATAGAAGTTTCCAAGGGAAATGTCTGAGAAAGTATTTCGCAACCCTTCCCCACTCTTCCCCATGCTGAGATAATAAAAGTGGTTGGAGGACAGAGGGTTTGGTGTAAGGAGATTGGCAGGGAGAGAGACTTGGATAAAGCAGCTGCCTGACATATGCCTCTAAGTTTCTGCTATTTGGGCAGGGAAGTGAGGAGCCCAAAGCACAAGGCAATCTGGTCCCAGCCAGTTTTCATAAATAAAGTTTTTTGTTGTTGTTTATTTTGTTTTGTTTTTGAGACAGAGTCTCACTCCCTTGGCCTGGGTAGAGTGTCATAGCATCCTCACAGCTCACAGTCACCTTAAACTCTTAGGCTCAAATGATCCTCTTGCTTTAGCCTCCCAAATAGCTGAGACTACAGGTGTGTGCCACCATACCCAGCTGGTTTTTCTATTTTCTTTTTAGTAGAGACAGGGTCTTGCTCTTCTTACTCAGGCTGGTCTCCTGAGCTCAAGCAATCTACCCACATTAGCCCCGGAGAGTACTAGGATTATGGGCATGAGCCACTGTGCCAGGCCCATAACTTTTTATTGGAACACCACCATGCTAATTTGTTTATAGATTGTCTCAGGCTACTTTTAACCTGTAGTGGTAGAACTGAATAGTCACAGAGACCTAGAGCCCTCAAAGCCTAAAGTATTTACTACTGGCTCTTTTCAGAAAAAGTTTGTGGACCTCTATTCTAATCTTATACCTCACAAAGAAAACTACAGTGAGCACTGGGAGAGTTTTGAAATGTGTTCCTGGTGGGTAGGAAATATAGAGGCCTGGTGCCTAAACTATATCTAGGATGATTAAGGCAGCCAGTTTATGGTCTGATTCCTTCCCAGGAAATCCAGAGGGTAAGAGAAGGGTGAATACCTGCTTTGGTGGCAGAACCAGTGCTGTGACTCTGGGTGATGGAAGTGATGATGAGTGCTTCCCAAGGACCACTCAGGACTGAATAGAAGAGATAAAGCAGCAATGTGGTTCATCGAGGGCAGTGGTTCTCAACCTTCCTAATGCCAAGACCCTTTGATACAGTCCCTTATGTGTGGTGACCCCCTACAATTATTTTCATTGCTACTTTGTAACTGTAATTTTGCTACTGTTATGAATCATAATGTAAACATCTGATAAGCAGGATGTATTTTCGTTGTTACAAAGGGGTCACAATCCACAGGTTGAGAACCGCTGATCTAGGGTCTTACCGAATAGGACACCTGCAGGCAGAGGCTGGAGCAGATCACTGCATGCTCAGGGATTAAAGAAGAACTCACAAGAGACCACACAGAATAGATGCATCCTTTGTAGTCAAAGGAAATGTAGCAGGAAAGAATGCAGAAAAGGTCTGAAGAACTCAACAAAGCATGCATGAGAACATGAAGCCACCCACCAAATTAGAGCTGGGCTAGACTCCAGCCTCTCTCTATCCCCTACTCCTTCTGCTTCACCTGGTGGGACTGCACCAACAACTAGGATAGATGTGAGCAGGGCGAGAGGAGGGCTAGAGGCCCATGGCATTCTTGCCCACTGCAGGCTCTCTCAGCTTAAAAGCTGGGGAAGGAAGAAGATGTACCATTGTCAAATGTCAAGTTCAGCATTCCAACATTCTAACATATTGAATTGATGTAATATGGCAAATGTGTCCTTAGGAATGAGTAGAAGAGGTTTGGGACCTGCTAGAATTTCAACCTGGCTCATAAGAAGTCTGTCTCCACTGAAGAGAGCTTAGAAGGGTGAAAGGACTGAGTGGAAACACACAGAACTAAGGTGTTGCTTTTTGCATGATTCATGCTTATTCAACACACTGAATCTAATAACTAACATAGGTGGGGCATTTCTAACCCTAAAGTGAAATTCCAAAATGCTCCAAAATCCAAAACTTTTTGAATACCAATGACACCACATCAAAAAAATTCCACATCTTGGCTCAGCACCCTTAGCACAATGGTTACAGCACCAGCCACATGCACCGAGGCTGGCGGGTTCAAAAGCCCAGCCTAGGCCAGCTAAACAACAATAACAAATGCAACAAAAAAAATAGTTGGGTGTTGTGGTGGGCACCTGTAGTGGGAGCTACTTGGGAGGCTGAGGCAAGAGAATCGCTTAAGCACAAGAGTTTGAGGTTGCTGTGAGCTGTAATGCCACGGCACTCTACCCAGGGAGACATAGTGAGACTCTTATCTCAAAAAAAAAAAAAAAAAAATTCCACATCCGACGTCATGTGGTGGATATCAGTCAAAATTTTGTTTCATGCACTAAATTCTTTAAAATATCATGTAAAATTTCCTTCAAGCTATTGTGTAAGGTACATATGAAATAAATGAATTTTGTATCTAACTTTGGGTCCTATCACAAGATATCTCATTATGAATGTGCAAATATCCCAAAGGAAGAAAAAATCAAAAATCTGAAACATTTCTAGTTCTGAACGTTACAGATAGAGATATTTAGCCCATATTTATTAATCACTCACATGTGCCAGATACCATGCCCAGCACTTTCCATGCACCAGTGCACTCAACAAGCCTCCCAGCAAATCTCAAAAATTAAGTCAGTTTCTTAGAAGAGGAACAGTGGAAAGAAAAATAGGGTATGGTCCAGGGCCTCACAGAGCCTAGGTGGTAGAGATGAGATTCAAACCCAGGCAGCCTGGCACCAGCATGAGTCCTTAATCACGATGCATATGTCATGCTAGCTTGAAGCATAACAATCCAAGAGCTGATTCTGTAAAGGTTTGTTCTTTGCTGAGAGGTCTTGATTTCCCCTAGAGCCCTTGGGTTATGTATCTTAGTTCTCCCGTAAGGTCCTGCCACAGACTCCTTATTGTGTCCTGGTTGGCCAGAGAGCTTTGGGTTTCACTGGATTAGCTGTGTCACAAACACTGAGTGGCAGAGTTGCTTGCACTGCAGTATGGACCAGCTCTGGACCATCTTATTGTTAAAGCCAAGAGTCAATTGAGTCGTCCACTGACTTAGATGGAACACCTAAATGTATTAATATTGTAAAGGTCTAAATTCCTGTAGAGCCCCCACAAACATTGCACCCAATTCCTAGAGATAAGGAATACAAGGTACAGGCAACTTGCTCTTCCTTTTAGAGAGAGAGCCCTACATGTACAGAGCATTAAACACCTTACCCCACCTCTGCCCCAAATCTGCTGTAGTGTTGTGCGATCTTTCTTCCACCCTTTGGTGTAAGTTACTTAGGCATCCTGGCTGTCTGCTACTTTAGCCAACAGGAGTCCATCAGGTTGGTGTCCTGTGAGATGCCCAAGGCTCCTACAGATCAAACTGTAGCATAGCACCAGAGAGGTAACCTAGGACTGAGGTGGGAGAGAGGTGTACTGTTGTCCTTGTCAAGTAAAATGAATGAACAAATAAGTGAACAACCTGCTTCTGATGTTCTTTTGCCAAATCCAGGGCTGAAGTCTCTGTATATTTGCTCTTGTCAAGTGAAGACACCTGGAACGGCAGATGTAATTGATTGGATTAGGTTTATGATAATAAACCATCATGGCCCAACACTCTTTCTTCACTTTGCAAGCTAGAGAGTTAAATGGGAATGTGATAACCACCTCTGGGTTATCAGGTCTAGTAATCTCTGAAGGTCCACTAGGAATATTGTATCACTTGTAATGTGCCATTTTCTATACAAAGAATTCCTGGAGTTTACAGTTGGCCATTTCTATTGTAATGGGCTCTATGCTGTGGAGTAGAGAGCCAAGATGGGGATTTGCTGTTTGTTGTGTGTATGTGTTCTACTTATACCCGTAAGCGTGGAGGAAATAAATACAGATTTGGAGACTTTTTGAGGCTATTGACAAACTTGAGTCAAAACTAAATTTATTACCTTACTTGCCATAAATCCTCTCTCTGACTAGCATTCTAGGTCCACAGTAATTAGCATTAATAACAAACCCAGTTTTCAATAATCCTTAGAAGATCTAGGTAGTTCACTTTCTCCCATACACCTTCACCTTGATTAATGATAGTAATGATTTGGGGGGAAGATCAGGATGAGGATTTACAACATATATTTGTGATCTTATCGTGGTGTTCTTCAAGAACAACTGGCTTCTCTTCTTTCAAGAGAGTCTGAGTCCGTGATTTAATTCTTGTTTTCAAATTGGGAATCTCTATTCCAGTGGCTCAGTCCATGCCTCTGTTTTTCAGGCCTGAGTGGGCTCCTTCATGCTTTGTCTTAGAAAGTCTACGGTCAATTAGCCCTGGTGAAAGACCCTTGCCGGGCAAGCCATCCTGTTTCTATTCTTGCTCTGCTTTCTTGGGTCTCTCACTCCTGAAACTCTATGCGGGGGAGGGGTTGAGGAGGGTGTTTTTCACTTAGCTACGTCTTGGTCACTTGCCCATCATGCTCTAGCTGCAGAAGAGGCCAAGGAGTGATGAATCTGGCATTTTCAATTTCAGTCATGAGAAACTGACTCTATTTATAAATTATTTATAAATCCTTTTGCCAGGATTTATAATCTGGTGAAATGAAGTCCAGATTTTTATTCCAAACATAAGAAGGAACTTCAGAGATTACTCGACTGAACACAATGACAAATGCTTTCCCCTAATCCATATCATTTTCTGTTGTTTGACGACTGTAAGGTTTAGAAGATCAACCCAAGCTCAAAGATAGCCCATGCATTATTTAAGCTGAACTTAATAATGTAATCCCCTTTGCTAGTGATTTGTTCAGAATCAGACCAAAGCCAGTTATGCACATGGCATTGCTCTCACCTCAGGGATTGGTTCAGGAATAGAATTCTGATACACTTTGGTCCAATAAGATGTGAGATGACATGTTCTGGAGGATTCTAAGAAAAAGTTTCTCATGTTTCAGAGAACTATAGAAAGACAATAGTATCTTCTGTGTGTGGTACTTGCCACCATCTTTTTTTTTTTTTTCTATTGTTGGGGATTCATTGAGGGTACAAGAAACCATGTTACACTGGTTGCATTTGTTAGGAAAAGACCCTCTTACAATCGTGTTTTGCCCCCAAAAGGTGTGGCACACACCCAGACCCCACGACCCCCCCCCCCGGGCGCCGGGCCGCGCGCGGCGGGGGCGGTGGCCCCCCCGCCCGCCGGGGTGGGGGCGCGGGGGGCCCCGCCCCCCCCCCCCCGCCCCCGCCGCCCGGGCCCCGCCGCTCGGAGTGGACCACACCTACGGGGCGCAAAGCAAGATTGTAAGAGGGACTTTACCTTACCAATGCAATCAGTGTAACCTGGTTTCTTGTACCCTCAATGAATCCCCAACAATAAAAATAAAAGAAATCAATTTTGTTTATGTTCCAACTCAACATCATGATGAAGCAGAAATGTCAGCCTAGCATTTCCTGATTCCCCAATATCCTGAGTA
>CAUYON010014420.1:0-15862 GCA_963573935.1 Arctocebus calabarensis | reverse complement strand
CGAATCCAGCCCGGGCTCTCCAAACAACAATGACAGATGCAACCAAAAAAATGGCCGGGCCTTGTGGCGGGCGCCTGTAGTACCAGCTACTTGGGAGGCAGAGGCAAGAGACTCGCTCAAGCCCAGGAATTGGAGGTTGCTTTGAGCTGTGATGCCATAGCACTCTACCCAGGGCGACAGCTTGAGGCTCTGTCTCAAAAAAATAAATAAATAAATAAATAAATAAATAAAAAATAAATAAAAGAGTTCATTCACTGGAAACCTATGATTTATTTTTATATTTCATATACATATAGCATATAATATACAAAAATATATGTGTACGTGCATGTGTGTTTATCTGTGTGTGTGTGTAAAATAAGAGTTGCCCCAAATTTAAAGGAAACATTGACAGAATTAAAGCAAAAATGTATAACAATACAATAATGAATATTTTACTACACCAATTTCAGCAATAAATAATAATGCAAGACACAACATTTAATAAGGGATCAGAAAACTTGAATGTATTATAAAACAATTATACTTAATAGACACATAGAACACTCCACATAACAGCAAAATGTACAATCTTTCAATAACTCATAAAACATTCGCCTAGATAGAAGACCTATTAGGCCTTAAAACAATTCTTTACAGATTTTTATAAATTAAAGTCTTACAGACTATTATTTGCCCAAATGGAATGAAAATAGAAAGTAATGAAAGAAGGAAAACCAAAAAATCCACAAATAAATGGAAATTAAATGACTCAAGAAGTATGCTCTTTCTTGTTCAAGGGTTGGAAGACTTTAATTTTGTGAAGATGTATATACTGCCGAAAATGATCTATAAATTTAATGCGATCTCTTTAAAATTCTCAGTGTCATATTTTTTTTTTGTTTGTGGTTTTTGGCTGGGGCTGGGTTTGAAGACACCACCTCTGGCATATGGGGACGGCGCCTTACTCCTTTGAGCCACAGGCACTGCCCTCTCAGCATCATATTTTGCAGAAAAAGACATTCAAAAATTATATGGAACCTCCAATTATGAAGAGTCCAAAAATCTTAAAAAAAAAAAAAAAAAGAAAGAAAGAAAAGGAAAAGAAAGAATACTGGAGATATCATACTTTCTAATTTCAAGACATATTCTGGAAATAAAGTAAAAGGGCTGGGTAAGGTGGCTCATGCCTGTAATACCAGCCCTCTTGGAGACAGAGGTGGGTGGATCGCCTGAGCTCATAGGTTCAAGACCAGCCTGAGTTAGAATGAGACCCCATCTCTAAAAATAGCCAGGCATTATGGCAGGCGCCTATAGTCCCAGCTACTTGGGAGGCTGAGTCAAGAGAATTGCTTGAGTCCAAGAGTCTAAGGTTGCTGTGAGCTATGACACCATGGCACTCTACCAAGGGTGACATGAGACTGTGTCTCAAAAAAAAAAGAAGGAAGGAAGAAATGAGGGATATTATACCTAGAAGAAATGAAATAATAGTAACTCCATTTGCTTCAGCAATTATTACACTTCTTAATTTATTAGTAAAAAAGATAATATGGCTGAATACATTAAGAATAATCAAGTTTCCTTCTTTTTTTTTTTTTTGAGACGGTCTCAGTTTGTTGTTGCCCTCGGTAGAGTGCCGTGGTGTCACAGCTCACAGCAACCTCCAGCTCTTGGGCTTAGGTGATTCTCCTGCCTCAGCCTCCTGAGTAGCTGGAACTACAGGTACCCGCCACAACGCCTGGCTATTTTTTTGTCCCAGTTTGGCTGGGGCTGGGTTCGAACCCACTAGCCTCGGTAGATGGGGCCTTTGCCCTACTCACTGAGCCACAGGCACTGCCAAGAATAAGCAAATTCCTACAACAATGTGTCTGCAAGAGACTCATTTTGGTTCTAAGCAAATAGCATGAAAATAAAAGCATAAAAAAATACATTCCATGCAAATATTAACCAGAAGTAGATGTGGTAGCCAGAATTATATTAGACAAAGTACACTTTAGATTAAAACTATTAGGAGAAACAAGATTTTGATATAATGATAAAAAATGGGTCCATTTACCAGGAATCTGTAACAATAACATATACACATATGCATATTTATAGAAATACAGTATAACATATACATGCATTGTGTGTTAAATATGTTGCATGTATGATATATACTACATATGTATAAAACATTAGGAATTCCAAATATATGAAACAAATAAGGCAGAAACAAGAGATGCACAGCAATGTCATTATTAAGACCTCACTTTTAATAATGAATAGAAAAATCAGAAGATCAATAAGAAAACAGAAACTTGGAACATTATATACCAAATTAGACCTAAGGGAAATGTATAGACCCTCTCCAGTCAAAGGCAGTAATTTCTTCCATTATACCTATTCGCTACTTCTCTTAGGACATTGTAGATAACAACTCTAACCAAATTTAAGATGACTGAAATTATGCAATACATCTTTTCTAACCAAAACAAAATGAAACCAAAATACAAAGAAGAAAAACTACCAAATCAAAAAATCCAAAATCTGAAAATTAAACATATGTAAATATATTGTTGCTCAAGAATCAGGTGATTTAATTTGATTTTTTTTTTTTTTTGAGACAGTCTCATTATGTTGCCTGCTTTAGAGTGCTGTGACATCACAGCTCATAGCAACCTCAAACTCTTGGGCTTAAGCAATTCTGTTGTCTCAGCCTCCCAGGTAGCTGGGACTACAAGCGCCTGTCACAACTCCTAGCTATTTTTTTTTTTTTTTTTGTAGAGACAGAGTCTCACTTTTATCCCCCTGGGTAGAGTGTCGTGGCATCACACTGCTCACAGCAACCTCCAGCTCCTGGGCTTAAGCAATTCTCTTGCCTCAGCCTCCCAAGTAGCTGGGACTACAGGCGCCCGCCACAGCACCCGGCTATTTTTTTGTTTTGCAGTTCGGCCGAGGCCAGGCTTGAACCCGCCACCTTCGGTATATGGGGCCGGCGCCCTACTCGCTGAGCCACAGGAGCCGCCCAACTCCTAGCTATTTTTTGTTGCAGTTGTCATTGTTGTTTAGCTGGCCTAGGCCAGGTTAGAACCTGCCAGCCTTGGTGTATATGGCTGGCACCATAACCATTGTGCTACAGGCGCTGAGCTGTGATTTGATATTATTAAGCTGTTGATACCATCCAGTGATGAATAAATTCAATATAACGATTATCAAGATCCCAATGAAATTATTTTTTGCAAATATATTTCTTAAAATTTTTCTTTTTATTGGTAGAGGGAGGACAGAGCCTTACTTTGTTCCCCTGGGTAGAGTGCCATAGCTCACAGCAACCTCAAACTCTTGGGCTCAGGAAGTCCTCTGCCTCACCTTCCCAAGACAAAAGGTATGGGCTGGCTCATCTTTAGTAGAGATAGGGTCTTGCTCTTGCTCAGGCTGGTCTTGAACTCCTGAGCTGAGGCAATCTACTTGCCTCAGTCTCCCACAGGGCTAGGATTATAGGCATGAGCCACCATTTCTGGCCAAAATCTTAGGCCAGCGGTTTTAAACCCGGCAGTGGTCAGCCAACAACTGCAACAACAACAAAAAAAAACATCCAGGCATTGTGGCAGGTGCCAGCTACTGAGGAGGCTGAGGTAAGAGAATCACTTAAGCCCAGGAGTTAGAGGTTGCTGTGAGCTGTGATGCCACGGCATTCTACTGAGGGCGACATAGTGAGACTCTGTCTTAAAAAAAAAAAAAAAAAAAAAAAAAGAAGAAGAAAGAAAAAAATGTTTTTAGGAGCTAGGGCCAGGCATGGTGGCTCATGTCTGTAAACTCAGCACTTGGGAGGCCAAGGTGGGTGGACTGCCTGAGCTCAGAGATTTGAGACCAGCCTGGGCCAGAATGAGACACCATCTCTAAAAATATAGCTGGGCATTGTGGTAGGTGCCTGTAGTCCCAGCTATTTGGGTGGCTGAGGCAAGAGGATCACTTGAACCCAAGACTTTGAGGTTGCTGTGCACTAAGATACCACGGCCCTCTATCAAGGGTGACCAAGAGAGACTCTGTCACCAAAAAAAAAAAAAAAAAATTTATTTAGGAGCTGTAACTAGCCAAATACCCTTTTAAAAGAAGAAGAAAGAAACAATACACTTGCTGATTGGAAAATGCATTACAGCCTTGGCACCCATGCACAGTGGTTACAGCACTAGCCACATACACTGAGGCTGGCAGGTTCGAACCTGGCCTGGCCAGCTAAGCAAGAACAACTGCAACAAAAAATTAGCCGGGGGTTGTGGTGGGCACCTGTAGTCCCAGCTACTTGGGAGGCTGAGGCAAGAGAACTGCGTAAGCCCAAGAGTTTGAGTTTGCTGTGAGCTGTGATGCTACAGCACTCTACAGGGCAACATAGTGAGACTCTGCTTCAAAAATAAATAATACAGATATTCTAATGCCATAAAATCAATGGAAAAGCAGTCAGGTCCCGCAGGCCTTTGTGAGCCATGAACAGGACTTTGGTTTTCACTATAATCTCAAAGGGAGAGCACTTCAGGGGAAATCAAGTCCTTATATAACTTAAGAACAAGAGACAGAGATGCCCTTAAATGAAACAAAATGGAAAGGGGGGATAAAAGAAACAACCCAGGCTTCCCAGAAGCCATTTTGATTGGAGCAGAGTTTCCCAAACCACATTTTAAGGTCTGGCTTCCTCCTTGGCCTTTGGCTGTCTCTCCTTGGCATCATCTGTTTTATGCACTTCCACTTACCCGGGTATTCTGTTACCATCTCGTGTTGCTTCACATTCCATGGTCCTTTCCTTTGTTCCAAACAGGTGATCAGGTCAGGCTTGGAGGCTGCGAGACCTGTTTTTTTAGAAAAAATAAATTGACTCTTACTGAAATTCTGCAATTATCAGCTTAGTACTATGCTCAGTAGAGAAGATTTTAAACGCTTAGTTCCAGGCTTGGCGCCTATGGCTGAAGTGGCTAAGGCACCAGCCACGTACAGCTGAGCTGGCAGGTTCCAATCCAGCTCGGGCCCACCAAACAACAATGACGGCTGCAACCAAAAAATGGCCGGGCGTTGTGGCAGGTGCCTGTAGTCCCAGCAACTTGGGAGGCAGAGGCAGGAAACTCGCTTGAGCACAGGAGTTAGAAGATGCTGTGAGTTGTGACGCCACAGCACTCTACCCAGGGCGACAACTTGAGGCTATGTCTCAAAAAAATAAAAAATAGAAAATAAAAAATAAAAAATAATTAAAAAACTTAGTTCCAAAGTACTACTTCCCGATAAACTTTAGAATGTTTAGGAAGTATACAAAACTTGTACACTCTTGGTTCTAGTATCCAAGTAAATGAAAAATTGATGGTGGAAATCAGATTTTAAGTTGTGAACAACCTTTTATTCTACTAAATTTCTGGTATTACTACTAATCTAGAATGAAGGTTACACATCAGCTCAACAAAAGGTAGGATAAATTTCAAGATTAAAAAAAAATTTTTTTTCTAAATCAACAAATCCCCAAGTTTTCCTTGGAAACAAGGATCGGAAACTCAATATAAGGCAGAAACCCCTAGAAAACATTATACAAAAGAAGGATGTAGGCCTGGCACCTGTGGCTCAACGAGCTAAGGTACACCTGAGCTGGTGGGTTCGAATCCAGCCCGGGCCCGCCAAACAACGATGGCTGCAACCAAAAAATGGCCAGGCGTTGTGGCGGGCGCCTGTAGTCCCAGCTACTTGGGAGGCAGAGGCAGGAGACTTGCTTGAGCTGTGATGCCACAGCACTCTATCCAGGGTGACAGCTTGAGGCTCTGTCTCAAAAAAAAAAAAAAAGAAGGATGTAAAATCCTTAGTGTGGAATAGGAATTGAGTACTGAAGTTATCCTCACCCAGAGAGGCCAGGTTGCTGTAGTTCTCTAACATCACATCCCTATACAAATTCCACTGAGCTGGGTCCAGGCATGCCCACTCTTCTGGAGAAAATTCTATGGTGACATCCCTGAATGTCAACAGTTCCTGAAAGAAAAACATATTATTTACAAAGTGGCCAGGGGAAGCATTCTTAGACTCCAGGTAAAATGAGAAAGTAAAGAATACTGGGTTTTGCTTATAAATGATTGGAATTATTCAAAAAGAACCACCAGTGTAGATTCTATAGTTTTCTGAATGATACAGTAAAAAATTTAGGTTGCCAACACATTTACATTTTGGGGTAGTATATTTACATCACACAGGATAAGTTATATATATATATTATTTCAGATGGAAAAGTTATGCTGAGTTTGAAGGTATCTCTCAAACTTTAATGTGTTCAATAATAAACTGGAGATCTTGTTAAAATGCAGATTTTGATTCAGGGGTGAAGCCTGAATTTCTGAATGTCTAACAAGCTCACCAGTCATGTTAATGCTTCTGGCCCAGCGGAATGTGTTTCTGAACAGTCAGCAAGTGGCAGAGCATGGCTCTATCCCAGTTCATCTGACCAGGAAGCAAAGATGAGAGCCTTCATTTTCCAAAGCAAGCTACATGCAAAGGGAATCTAAAAAAAAAAAAAAAAGTTTCCAGATTTAATGGGATGGTTTATACACATTGGTTAGCAAATCTTTGTGACATACCTATTAATAAAGGGAGAAATAGCTCACGCCTGTAATCTTAGCACTACAGGAGGTTAAGGCAGGTGGAGTGCTTGAGCTCAGGAGTTCCAGATCAGCCTGAGCAACAGATACAACCCCTTTCTATTAAAAATAGAAAACGAGCCTGGTGTTGTGGTGGGCACCTGTAGTCCCAGCTACTAGGGAGGCTGAGGCAAGAGGATCACAGGAGCCCAAAAGTTTGAAGTTGCCATATGATGCCAGGGCACTCTATCCTCAGGGTGACAGAGTAAGATTCTGTCTCTGGGATAAGAAGACAGTTGAAACAAACTCATTAGATAGAAACATGAACAGAAAAATGTTAAGGTTTCCAAAGTCCAAACACATGACACTCCAATAGGAAATGGAACGCAGCCCCTAACCTGGGACATAACCAGTCATTTCTTGATAAGCAATCATTTCATCCTGTTCCTTCTTCTCTAGAAGCTATTCTTAGGTAAAATAATTTGAAGAAATCTCAATTCTTAATAACATGCCTTTAAAGGCATTAGCACAACCCCTTCTCCTACTACCAGCACACCCACAGGCAAAAGGACCTTGGAAGTGCATAAAAACATCCACTTCTCCCTGTCCTTTACTGCAGGAGTCAGAAATTTAAACATGGATATGAAAGTGTTGAGTTTGTTCTTGACTACCCTCAGGTTCCCTCCCCTAACACAATCACTAGCAATTTCTGCTACAGCAATGGGAATATGGACCACACTGGCTTACCCCTATAAAACCCAAGCTCAGAAGTCCCTTCAACCTTCCTTTGGAACAAAGTCTGAACTCAAGATGCATTAATATAGTTTAGAGGTCTTATTTGACCCTAGTCCCACCTCAGAATCACAGGTGCACTTAAAACCACATGGATGAGGCTGGGAGCGGTGGCTCACGCCTATAATCCTAGCACTCTGGGAGCTCACAGGTTTGAGACCAGCCTGAGCCAGAGCAAGACATCATCTCTAAAAAAAAAAAAACAAAACAAACTAGCCAGGCTAGTGGTGGGTGCCTGTAGTCCCAGCTATATGGGAGGCTGAGATAAGAGAATCACTTAAGCCCAAGAGTTTGAGGTTGCCGTGAGCTATGACGCCATAGCACTCTACCAAGAGTGACAAAATGAAACTCAGTCTCAAACAAAACAAAACACACAGATGGTCCCATCCAGACCAGCAGACAGAGTATGCATAGACTGGCACAGGTGAGGGTGTTTCAAACTGCCCATGTAATTCTAAAGGAAAACCTGGACTGAGAATCTCCTTGTGCATTTAAGGCATTTGCTAATCCTGGCCCCACTCTAGGTAATGTGTTTGTACACATAAGGAAGGAGTCTTTGTTGCCCTCAGTAAAGTGCCACAGAATCGTATCTCACAGCAACCTCAAACTCTTGGGCACCCAGCTATTTTTTAGAGACAGAGTGTCAATCTTGCTTGGGCTGGTCTTGAACCCATAAGATCAGGCAATGCAGTCTCCTGAGAAGCTGGGACTACAGGCGCCCACCACAACACCTGGCTGTTTTTTAAAGATGGGTCTCGCTTGCTCAGGCTGGTCTTAACCTCCTGAACTTAGGTGATCCACCTGCTCAACCTCCCAAAGTGCTAGGATTACATGCATGAAATTAGTTCCTTTAAAAAAACTCCTCTGTTAATGCTGTTGTTGCAATATCTCTGCATGGTTTTTATAATCCTTTCCCTTTCATGTTTTAGATTCTCACTCAGGACAGTGGGGCTTAATAACCAGACCCATTTAACTTTTCACAATTTGACCTTTTTGAGTTGTTTCCCAGAATTGAAGAATTTCTATAAGACAAAGGAGTTGAGATTCTTTTTTTTGAGACAGAATCTTACTCTGTCACCCTCAGTAGAGTGCGGTGAAGTCATAGCTCACAGCAACCTCAAACTCTTGGGCTCAAGTGAACCTCTTGCCTCAGCCTCCCCAATAGCTTAGACTATAGGAGGCCACCACACCACCCGGCTAGTTTTTAGAGACAGAGTGTCACTCTTGCTCAGGCTGGTCTTGGGCCCGTGAGATTAGACAATCCACTTGTCTTGGCCTCCCAGAATGTTGGGATACAGGCGTGAGCTATCAAGCTGGCCTTATATATTTTTTTAGAGACAGAGTCTCACTCTGTAGCTCTGGGTCGGGTACATGATAGCTCACAGCAACCTCAACCTCTTAGGCGCAAGCTATCCTCTTGCCTCAGCCTCCCAAGTAGCTGGGATTACGGGTGCTCACCCCAGCACCCAGCTAGTTTTTCTATTTTAGTAGAGATAGAAGCTTGCTCTTGCTCAGGCTGGTCTCAAACTCCTGAGCTCAAGCAATCCACCCACCTCAACCTTCCAGAGTGCTAGGATTACAGGCGTGAGACACTGCGCCCAGCCTGGAGTTGAAATTCTGAAAGGCTCCATGCAGACTTCCTGAGGCCAAGGCTCACTGTCACTCACCAACCTCCTTCAATGCATGCTGCATCTCAATGTTAACACAACCTGCCCCAATGCATACACACAGCCTCTCATCAAAAAACTCTCCCCTCTGGGAAGTGGAAAGTGTAAACAATTTTCTTTTTTCTTTTCTTTTTTTTTTTTTTTTGAGACAGAGTCTCACTATGTCACCAGTGATAGAGTGCTGTGGCGTCACAGCTCCGAGCAACCTCAAACTCTTAGGCTCAAGTGATTCTCTTGCCTCAGCCTCCCAAGTAAGTGGGACTACAGGTGCACGCCACAATGCCTGGCTATTGTTTTTTGTTGTTGTTACTGTTGTCACTGTTTAGCAGGCCCTGGCCGGGTTCAAATCCACCAGCCCCAACGCATGTGGTTGGTACCCTAAACACTGAACTGCAGGCGTCAAGCCTCTACTGAGTAATTCTTGACAATGTATAGTCTGGTTTACACTTTAAAAAGGATTTCCCAAGTGAGTCTGAATGACAGAAATCCACAAGCAATGCTTTCCTGCTAACTGCAGAAAAATATAAGCCAGAAGCCTAATTTCGTGGAAATCAGTTTCATTTGACTGATGAATTTCAGTTATTATTTCAAAATACTCATGAAGCTTTACCTTAAGACTACTGAGCTACTAAATAATGTAGTCTTACTTTTATGTAAATGAAAGTATTACTTATTTTGAAAGTTTCTATAGTTTTTTTTGCTTGTTTGTTTATCTTCAGGCAGAGTCTCACTATGTCCCCCTGGGTAGAGTGCCATGGCACACATCTTATAGCAACCTCAAACTCTTTGGGCTTAAGTGATTCTCTTGCCTCAGCCTCTCAAGTACCTGGGGCTACAGGCACCCGCTGCCACAACACCTGGCTATTTTGGTTTTTATTGCAGTTGTCATTGATGTTTAGCTGGCCCAGGCCGGGTTCGAACCCACTACCCTCGGTGCATGTGGTCAGCAGCATAACCACTGTGCTACAGGTGCTGCCACTACAGATATTCTTAACTACAATTTAAAAGACAAGCATAGGCCAGTTTACAGACTAAAACTTATGTAAGGAATAATTATACTAAGTATAATTTTCTCCTGTAAAGGAAATAAAAATCTCAGTCCCCCCAACTCTTTGTGTAGAAGAGTAAGTGAATTCTTTTTTTTTTTTTTTTTTGAGACAGAGCCTCAAGCTGTCACCCTGGATAGAGTGCTGTGGCATTACAGTTCACAGCAATCTCCAATTCCTGGGCTCAAGCGAGTCTCCTGCCTCTGCCTCCCAAGTAGCTGGGACTACAGGCACCGGCCACAACGCCCGGCCATTTTTTGGTTGCAGCCATCATTGTTGTTTGGCAGGCCTGGGCTGGATTTGAACCCGCGAGCTCAGGTGTACATGGCTGGCGCCTTAGCCTGTTAAGCCACAGGCACCGAGCCAGAAGAGTAAGTGAATTCTTAAGACTGAATCATGCAACACCCTCTCCCTTCCAAATGAATGTCTGTTACCAATATTACTCATTGGCCAGATCCCATGGGAAATTAAAAGGCCTCAGGCACCTATAACATAAAGACTGCCACTGTTGCCACCAAACCAGGTTCACCAACTTCACTGCCGAAGAAGCCAATAACCTTGGTAAGTGCTGTTGCATCACAGCTCACAGCAACCTCAAACTCTTGGGCTTAAGAGATTCTCTTTCCTCAGCCTCCCAAGAAGCTGGGACTATAGGTGCTCGGCACAACGCCCGGCTAGTTTTGGTGGCAGTTGTCATTGTTGTTTACCAGGCCCGGGCCGGGTTCCAACCCTCCAGCCCTGGTGCATGTGACTGGCACCCTAACCACTGAGCTACGGATGCCGAGCCAGTTTTTCACTTTTGAACCATACTTCCTCTCTCTAGTTTCCTATTTTATTAAAGACAAATCATAGTAGGGTCAATTTACTTCCCCAAATAAACTTTACTCTATATATACTTTGCCTGATTATTTATTTGCACAAGGTGCAGTAATAATTTTAGCCACATGGGCTTTTTTTCCCTTTTAAAATTGTATTTGCTGGAACTTTTTCATTAGGAATCTCAGGTTAGACTTGAAAACCTCTTGAGTCAAGCCAAGGACTCATCTACGCCATTAGATACCTGTATGCACTGGGTAAATTCCTCTTAAAGTCCCCCAAAGTAACTTAAGATTCCTGGACCTGTTAGAAAGTTAGATTCTTTACTCATCACAGATTTTTACCTCATTAAATGTGACTGATAAGGTACCTGCCTTTTTCATCAGCCGTATAAAATCAATCTAAATTCCTTAACACCGTCTAGGCACCTCTGAAAACATACCCCTCTAACCAAAGCCTTCCTAAAGTAACCAGTATGTTCCTGTTATAGAATAAAACAGATGTTTACTGAACTGATACAAATAACTGTATTGCCACAAATTAAGAATACTTACAAATGGTTTTCAAATTCTGGAGAAATCAAGTAGAGAGAAAAAGAAATGTTTCAAATTTTACTTAGAAATATATACTTTGTTGTAAGCTATAAAGCTCTAAGAAGGGAAACGTTTTTTTCTTGACTTCACAAAAGGAATCAGCAATGTTTCAAACAAAAGTCATAAATCAGTTCAGTCCCACATAATTCCTGTTCTGTTAAAGGTTAAGTTAGCAATACTCACCTACGTATCCGTTTTCTAATTAAAGTCCTGGAAGTTTGCTTTGTTTTAGTCCAATGGTATATAATCTCCAAGCTATCAGAAATCTGTATTCAAGAGAACCTGTCAATCCTTCCCACAACTTCCCTTGAAGAAGCAAACCTTAGACTCAGCAAGTTGAACATAGCAGCAGTTCCCTGATTCATTTCTACTAGTCTCAATTCCCAGCTGTCCCAAATTCAGCCTATTTTATTTACCCGCCTCACCTCTCAGCTGTTTATAATGTACAATCACTTAGCGACTCTAACATAACACACTCTAACATAACACATTGCTGTTGAACAGCAATTTTACACAGAAACTATCCACATTATGGGCTAGCTCATTACTGGTTAGCAATGTGTTAAAACTTTCTAAGATGAATCAAAATAAAGTAATAATTGTCTATGAATGACAGAAGTTTTAGAATAACCATGGTTAAAGAGACAACTGGTGGGCTGGGCGAGGGGGCTCCCCCCTGTAATCCCAGGACTCTGGGAGGCCCGGCAGGTGGATTGCCTGAGCTCAGGAGTTTGAGACCAGCCTGAGCAAGAGTGAGATCCCGTCTCTACTAAAAATAGAAAAACTGAGGCAAGAGGCTAGCTTGAGCCCAAGAGTTGGAGGTTGCTGTAGGCTATGACACTCTATCAGGGACAAGAAAGTGAGACTGTCTAAAAATAAAATACTAATATTAAAAAATAATAAAATAGAGACAACTGGCAAATAAACTTGGTTATTCTTGTGGCATATTACAATTTAACATATTAACTATAATTATTACTCATAATATATATGCAGACATATTAATATTCTATAATACTGGAACATATATTAATAACATTAATACACACATTATCCAAAGACTGTTAAATACCACTTCATATCTGCCAATGTTTTGTATGCAGTTTTAATATACCAAGTGAGTAATATGTCTCTTTAAATTCCCAGTGATTTAAAAAGCTAAAAAAAAAAAAAAAAAAGAAAGAAAGAAAAAGAAAAAAGCTAGTTTGAGGTCAAAAGACTGAATTTAGAGTTTTGATTTTGGAAGCTCTGTCAAATATCGTAACATTTGTTCAAATAGAATTATAAGTTGCAATAAAATAATGATTATTTAGGCTGGGTGCAGTGGCTCATGTCTGTAATCCTAGCACTCTGGGAGGCAGAGGCAGGTGGACCGCTTGAGCTCATGAGTCTGAGACCAGCCTGGGCAAGAGCAAGATCCCATCTCTACTAAAAATAGCCAGCATAATGGCAGGTACCGGAAGTTCCACTTTACTTGGGAGATTGAGAAAAGAGGATCACATGAGCCCAAGAGTTTGAAGTTGCTGTGAACTATGACACTAAGACATTCCACCTAGGGCAAAATGAATGAAACTATCTCAAAATAAATGAATAAAAATGATAAAAATAAAAATAGAAAAACTAACCAGACGTGGTGGCACATGCATGTACCAACAGCTACTTGGGAGGCAGAGGCAAGAGGAATGCTTCAGAGTTTAAGGTTGCTGTGAACTATGATGACCTCACGACACTCAGGGGGATGGAATGAAACTCTGTCTCAAAAAAAAAAAAAGATACCTCCCTACACTTCTTACATCCAGAGGAATGACATTGATTTTTGTTTCATGTTTTTTCTTTATAAGAAGTCATTAGACTCATATTTTTCTTTTTCTTTCTTTCTGTGGCCTTTGGTAGAGTGCCCTGGTATCAGCTTAGCTCACAGCAATCTCAAACTCTTGGGCTCAGGTGATCCTCTTGCCTCAGTCTCCCCCAGTAGCTGGGACTACAGGCACCCACCACAACGCCTGGCTATTTTTACCTGAGCTCAAGTGATCCATCTGCATCAGCCTCCCAGAATGCTAGGATTACAACATGAGTCAACACGCCCCACCTAGGCTCATGTTTTGTTTATAACTTCATGATAGATAATCAATGACAAGCAATCACATGGTTCCCCCTAACCATTCTGTTTAGTAAACCAAGGTCTGAAACACATAATAAATGTATCCAATATCTAAACATTATCATATTAAGAAAAATGTTTGCCCTTTCTAATCTCTAGCCCCAGCTTCTTGAACTGTTTTACTTTCTTTACAGAACGCATTGCTGATTTTTTTTTTTTTTTTTGCACCATGATGTTATTTTATTCCCTAATTCCTCCAAATGTGGAGTTATTTAAGATACACTCAAGAAGATGCTGTGTTTAGCCTAGAGATGACTCATACTGGCTTGTTGGGGCCAACTACTAAATTTTCAGGAATTCTGCAAGCTGATTATTAAACATAGCCATTATAAAAAATAAAACTGTTTAAACTTATGTTTATATATTAAAGATGTTTGTTGTGTTATTTGACATTTTGAAAACAGGTAATAAACGTGTAAAACTCAACATGTAACTTGTTATAATACATTTTACTTTTCTCTATGCTCCTGGATCTTTTGTTCCATTGTTATCTATATGGTGGAATCACTATATAAGGAGGTACCCTCTCTTCACGACTCTGTATTCAGTGATATCACAGTAGAAGCTTAAAATCAGCTCTGGCATGCATATTTTCCCCATGGAAACTGACAGAGTCTACAAAGAAGGAATGCTACCTTTGTAGAGCCTGTTGTTAAACATTGCCAGCACAGCACTGGGTGCAATGGTGAGGGTACAGCCATCGGAGGACGACATGGCAGGCTCTGAGTCTTGGTAAAACAGTTGTCAACTTGGGCAAGATGTTTAATCTGTCTGACCTTCAGCTTCCCAGTCAGTAAAATGAATTTTGTGAGGATCACTGCGTTTGCACAATGCAGACACATCAGAGTTCTTACCTCATCGTGTGGAATGTGCTTAAGAAAATGATGGCTGGGCGGCACCTGTGGCTCAGTGAGTAGGGCGCTGGCCCCATATACTGAGGGTGGTGGGTCCAAACCCGGCCCTGGCCAAACTGCAACAAAAAAATAGCTGGGTGTTGTGGTGGCCCCTGTAGTCCCAGCTACTTGGGAGGCTGAGGCAAGAGAATCACCTAAACCCAGGAGTTGGAGGTTGCTGTGAGCTCTGATGTCACCGCACTCTACTGAGGGCAACAAAGTGAGACTCTGTCTCTAAAAAAAAAAAAGAAAAGAAAATGATAGCTATTATAATTGTTAATGACTCCAGGCTTCTCTTCTTTATGTATTAGGGGAAAAAATGTCTTTTCAGAGACAGCTACAAATGCTTTGTCACTTAACATAGTTTGTTTTATGGGCATTGCCACCGTTTGTGCATGCCTTGATGGAGCTTGAGGGACCTCTTAAGGACACAAAGTGAAACCCTCTTGACACAGCCTATCAGGTAACATTAAATACAAGACAGAACGGACTTCATCTGCATGACTGAAGGAGAAGAATTTTGAGATTCCACGGGCAATTCAGAAAGTAAGACTGAGAGCAAAAGCAGAAGCACGAAGAGGCTCTAAGAGCTCCAAATAGGTCTGTAGCGAGAGCTACTACCAGGGAGACAGAGGACAGAAGAGAAGTCCATGCAGAGATTTCCTACAGGGGTAGAATGTCCAACTTCCAAGGTGAAGTTATTGCTCATCTTGGCGTCATTTTCCTCCATCACCATCGCACCTAGTACAAATCTGGAACATTATGTTAGTTAGGCTTTGAGGAGGAGAGATAAACGAATTAGGAGGGCTGGAGAAGATTCAATGGAAAAACAAGCTATAATAAAAGGTTTAAGCTACACTCTGCACCTCTCCTTCATTGGGACAGAAATCTTAGTGAGTGCTGGGTTTCCCACAGTATACTGAAGTGAAGGGATCCCCCTTAATTGACCCCAGTGTACCCCCATAAGAAAGTAAGAAAAGTTAAAAATTAGAAACGAGAAACTGGGCTCAGCGCCTGTGGCTCAACGCGCTAAGGTGCTAGCCACGTACACCTGAGCTGGCAGGTTCGAATCCAGCCCGGACCCGCCAAACAACAATGACAGCTGCAACCAAAAAATGGCCGGGTGTTGTGGCAGGCGCCTGTAGTCCCAGCTACTTGGGAGGCGGAGGCAGGAGACTCACTTGAGCCCAGGCATTGGAGGTTGTTGTGAGCTGTGATGTCACAGCACTCTATCCAGGGTGACAGCTTGAGGCTCTGCCTCAAAAAAAAAAAAAAAGAAACGAGAAACTGAGGTAATGATCAACAGGAAGCCGGCCACCTCACTATTGGAACCG
>CAUYON010014417.1:0-10412 GCA_963573935.1 Arctocebus calabarensis | reverse complement strand
AATGGAGACTTTACAGCCTTTGTACTAACCTGGATGGAAGTGGAACACATTATTCTTAGTAAAGCATCTCAAGAATGGAGAAGCATGAATCCCATGTACTCAAGTTTGATATGAGGACAATTAATGACAATTATTGACACTGTGGGGGTGAAGGAAGGGGAAAGCAGCGAGCGGAAGAAGGTGGGTGGGGTGGGGAAAGGAAGAGCAGAGAGAGGGAAGGAGTGAGGGAGGTGGGGTCTTGGTGTGTGCCACACCTTTTGGGGGCAAAACATGATTGTAAGAGGGACTTTACCCAACAAATGCAACCAGTATAACATGGATTGTTGTACTCTCAATGAATCCCCAACAATAAAAAATAATAATAATAATAGTACAACTCACATTGCCTGTTTCTCAATGTTATTGCAAGTATCAAGTTTTGGAAACCACTTGCAGGTGTTTTTAAAACCCAGGGAAGCTCTTTAGTAGTTCAGTAGGGCTTGGAGATGCCTGTGGTTTGAAATACAGCTGCTCCTAAATGTGAGTGGTCTTAGGGCACAGGGTCCATTCCAAGCACCAGGGGCTCACAAATAAACAGGGATGTCCACCTCAATGGCCTTAATGGCAACAATCATCATTATTTTCTGTTTTGAGTCTGTGGAAATATTAGGAGCAAATTTAGACCAGTCTCTGTTTGGATTCTGGAGTCTAAGAAATAAAGCTCAGATCTGTGGGTGTACAGTTTTCTCCTGTTGACCGGGGACTTGGAGCAGGCAACTCTGCAGACTGACAGAAAGAAGAAAGGCGGCACCAAGGACAGCAGAAAGAACTAAGGACGAAGGACAGGGCTGGAGTCTTGATGCTGTTCCAGTGCACAGCTTCTGTTGTTTCCAAGGTCGAGCTGCACTCCTAGCCTTGGGTTCTCAGGAACTACTTCCTCTTCTAAACTCATAATAAATTTCTCCTTTTCTATAAGTTAAGTATGGGTCTGATTTCTTTTATTCAGAATCAAAATCGCTTTAAATATCCCCAGGGGTCTAGTGATTAGGAAAATAAAAATAGCTTTAAATAATATCATTCCTATAAGAAGAATTAACTTTTTTAATTTATGGCTCCAATAGGATTGATATTGGCTTTCTCACAGGAAGAAAAGATTTATTCTTTTCTTTTATTTCTGTTATTGTAAGACATAGGAGCACAGCATTTAAGAGTGTGGACTCAGGATCCAGAATATCTGAGCTCAAGTCCTGTGCAAATCCCATAACCTCTGTGTGACTCACTCTTTTTATATGGAAAATGCTAACAATAATGATTATACCCACCTTGGAGGATTATTTTAAGGATTAAATGAATTATTACATGATCAAGGTCACTTATCATTGTTCCACTTTATGAAAAGAAAATCACTCAGTTCCCAGCCTTGGCTCCATTCTGGACATTAAAAGCTAATTTATTATTATTCACATTCAAAGGGGCTATGGTGGAGAATATCTTTGAGTGCTGAAAAGAGTCATTGTTCCCCTTGATAATAAGATGACTTCAAAGTAATCAAAATTGTATGTTTGAAATTGGCTACCACTGCTATGTGGAAGGCAGCTGAGACCCCCAAGCTTTAGCTCGGAAGCTTCAAGTGAAAATTTACATCCCTGCTCAAAAATCTTGAAAATAGGGATTGATAATTGAGATTCTGGCTGAAGCAGAGTGAACAAAGATGCTCTAATTAAATTCTGCATAGGAGCTAATTAACCCATTTATGTGTTTTCTTCCTTTGTGCAATAGTAGAAGCACATTATCAGCATTCATATATTTGCAACTTATCAGTATGTTGCGTGTGATTTTTGTGCCCCCCTTGAGTGATGTGGGAGGAGAGATGTGCCCTTCGTGGGATCTGCCAGCCATAATTCATCTGTCTGAGGCTTCTGCTTAGTTTCAACATTAGCTCTGGGAAGCTCCTGCGTGCTTTGCTCTTTGGGCAGAGTATAGAAGTCATCTTGGATGGTACTGCCACTAATCAGATCTGTGTCCTCAAACAAGGTCATCCTTCAGTCCATCCCGGAGCTGGTAAATGGAGTCACCTTCAGAAAAGGCCTTGATGTGATGTGCAGCATGGCCAGCTGTCTTGACTACTCAGCATTCAGAGAAGCTCTCCTTGTTTCGGTGCTGAATGATTGACAGACAGGGTAAGTATTTCAGGAGGAAAAGTCCTCCCGCCCACTCCAGCCATGTGGCAAAGGTATTTGCTTCCTTAGGAAGGAAGTGATTTATCTGTGGGAGAACACTGTTTTGCCAAAGTTTGCGTAGGAACAGCCTCTGTCTCTGTAGGCGTGTATGTGTGTATATGTGTGTGTGTGTGTGTGTGTGTGTGTGTGTGGCATAAAGCAGCAAAAGTAGAGGAGAAAGACAACGTGAATATCATAAAAAAGCATTTCTTTTTTTACAAATGCTGGAAAACATCAGACCTCATAAATGAATTTATGCCTAATTCAACAAAGCTCTACTTCTTTCTTCTTCAGAATTAGTGATCTGCACCATGGTTGGTTTTACTGTGCAAACCATCACAGAGAGGAAACAGTCTTAGAAATGAGCGAACGGGAGACATCATAAAGAAAACAAACAAGACTTGAGGGAGGGGAACAAAGAGAATGCGAGTGTGTTTGCATTTGAGCCAAGTTGCAGTTAGAAAGGGTATTACAAAGCTTTTGTACAGTGGTATAACTAATTAGAGCTGGATATGTGTATCTGTGTTGCCATTAGCCAGATCATTTCAACATTAGCCTTATGACTTCTTGGCCTATTGTTCAAATTCAAGGAAGAAACAGTTTCCCTGGGGGATGTTGTTCCTTAGCGATTCACTTCAGTTGATTTCAAAGTAAACTGGATATGTAAATAACTACTTTTACATGTGGATGACTGTAAGTTATTGTTATTACCAATTATTTATTTTTGAAATTCACCCTAACATGTTACTAAAATACGGAATCTCAAGTTTATAGTTGAAGAAATTAAGTCATTAAGTCCATCAGAAAGATATAACTTCTGAAGTAAAGATGATTCCTGTACCAAGTGGTCATAGTTTACGACTCTACTAAACATTCTACAGTCGATTGAGTTAACAGGTGGTTGCTTTCCTGGACATATTCAAACACTGTTTTCTCACCATCTACAGGATTTGCCTATAGTGAAAGGAATAAGATCGACTGGCAACTAAGAAGACTGGGTTCCACCTTTGGTTTCATAATACTGGTTGTGTGACTGTGGATAAGTCCCTTATCCTTTCTGTGTTCCCCCTCTCCCAGCTTTTGTAGCTGTAATGTGCACGTAACAATGTCTTCCTCTTCTGCCTCCTAGTATTGCTATGCAGATGAAAGGCGGTCTTAGTTGAGGGAGTTATTTGAAGGAAGTTAAGCCCCTGAACAAAATGCAAGTTTGTATGGATACACACACATACACACCGTTCATGATCCTGAATACATGTGCACCGTGTTGATTATGCTGTAGGTGTTTTGAGATTTAAATGCATGCTCCTGGAGATCCCAGCCCATAACCATAAATAATAGGTATCCTCTGTGGGATGTAACCTTGGTGACACTGTGCGCATTAAGCTGCACCTGTGCTCTCACACAGAGAGTGGTGTGGAGAGATCTGGCAGATTAACATATGCTGAGACGGAGAGCACAGAGCCATGCTCTAGCGACGCCGAAGTCTGTCCTTCCATCAAGCCGAAATGCCACTTTCTCCACATAGCTTTCCAGGGCTCCTTTCTCATCCTGAAAGATTTAATTTCTTTTGTTTATGTACTTGGTTCATTTAATTGACATACCCTTAAACTTTAAGTACCTATGCTAACCCCAGAAGCATTCAGCTGGCTCCAAATAAATAGGATTCCAGCTTTGGAGTTTTCAGCCTCGGTTCTGAAATTCTGACCCTGATCCTGAATATTTCGCAAATCAGATTCCACCCAATTTTTTTTTCCTGCCTTCCAACTCTAAGCCAGGTCAATACATAGTTAGCATGCCTACTATTTGCTAGGATTGTAATAAATAATAGGGTGCAACAGTGGACAACAATTCATGTTCTTTGCTTTCATGCACATCAGAGTCTAACAAAGCAATAGGCCATTACACAAATCCAATCTTCAGACTAAGATTTATGGAGAAATATCCAGAAAAGGTAACATCCGATATGAGATATATGAGATCTACAGACTGAGAAAGTGTTAAGCAGGTGAAAATAGGATCGGGGAAAGACAGTGTTCCAAGTAGCGCATTGGGAGGCTGGAAAGAACCTGCTACATTTAAGAAATGGAAAGATATTATATTTGGTATGCTCAGAGGTAAGTGGTAAGCAAAAGCCAACTTCTTCACTTATTTTTCCACTTTCAGCTTCACACTTGACGTTAGGCTCTGCCTTCATACCTGCGACTTCAGCTCTAACTTCCTCCCCCGCAGCTTGTTCATCACCTCCCCAGTTTGGTCCAACACCCAGATTCCTTCTTCCTTTTGATCCCAAAAGGGATTGATTTCCTCTTGCCTTGTAAATGGAAACCAATCTGTTTCAATGCTTCTTTTACATGTAATTTGCATCACAATGACCTGATTTCAGGGCTCATTTTATTTTTCCTATCCAATTGATTGCCAAGGTACAGATGATCTTTGTATTTCCTCCCAAGTACCTAGGATAGTGCCTAGCAATGTATTTTTATTTTTCTGGGACAGATTTCTACCATGCCACTTTCTTCTTGAAACTCCTTCAGTGATTGCATTCATCTTAGGACAAAATCCCATTGCTAAACACCACCCACAAGCCCCTTCAGTCCTGACCCTGCTAGCCAGCCAGCCTCACTTCTGCCTTTTCTCAAGCACTCCTTGGTCCCTCCAGCCTCTGAACTCCAAGCCTGCTCTTTTCTCTTTTTGCCCCACTCTGCCCAGTCCAGCCCTATCCTGCCCTTCACCCTGCCTCATCTTTGAGGTATCAGTTTATATAACCCTTGCACAGGGAGGCTTTCCCTGACACTCTGTTCCTTCTGCTTCAATCTAGCACGTATTATGCTTTACTGAAATTGCTCGTTGAGGTATTTATCTTCCCTAATGAGTGTATCTCCCTGCCTTAACATGACAACACTTTGGACCTATCTTTTGTTTTGTTTTGTTTTTTTTGTAGAGACAAAGTCTCACTTTATTGCCCTTGGTAGAGTGTCGTGGCGTCTCACCACTCACAGCAACCTCCAACTCTTGGGCTTAGGCGATTCTCTTGCCTCAGTCCCCCGAGTAGCTGGGACCACAGGTGCCCACCACAACACCTGGCTATTTTTTTTCCTTGTTGCAGTTCAGCCGAGTCTGGGTTTGAACTTGCTGCCCTCAGTATATGGGTCCAGCGCCTTACTGACTGAGCCACAGGCGCCGCCCTGGACCTATCTTTTGATATGTCAGGACTGTCCAATACATGGCTGGATGTTCAGCAGCATCTCTGCCCTCTGCCCATGAGATGCCAGTAGTACTTTTTCCAGTTATGACAACCAAGAATGTCTGTAGATGCTGTCTCCTGAGAGGCAAAACCACCACGCCGTGAGGACCATTGTGCCAGACTATTCAGAAAGGAGGTACTGTGTGTCTTATTCACAAGAGCATCTCCAACCTGGTATGTAGTAGAAGGCTACTAATCATGTGTTGCATGAAAGAATAGAGGTTCCTCCTACAAATGTCTATTGAACAAATGAACATCAGGAAGAAGGCTGTGTCAAAAGCACTGGTAGTTCAGAGTCCTGGGTTTCTCTTGAATGAATGGGTGGAAGCTGCATGAACAGAATAGTCTCTAACTTTGGAACCTGTCCCCTCCCTGCCAGTCACATCTGTCCCTGTGGCCAGCTACTCCTCTAGAACAGTAGTAGACAGCTACTCCTCTACTCCCCACTTCCTACACCTACCTCTCTGGGCTGTCCTGTCCACCCATCTCCTATCTACAGAACAGAAAAAAAATGGTTCCAGACGCCCGAGTTTCCTGCTTCAAAGACATTTAAGCTTTTAATATGAATCCTGATTAATTAACAAGGGCACAGGACTTACATGTATTTCAAGTTGCTTTTATCTCAGGGAGAAAAGAAGCCTTTTGGCAGATACTTTCTGTTCACTGTCTAGTTCACATTTCAAAGGGCAGGCTTTGATGGGCTGAGCCGGTTACCATTTTTTGTGTGTAAAGGGCAATGACTAGTAATTAAGGGACAGACCCCTTTATGTCAACGCAAGGAGGAAAAAAATCAAATTCAATCTCAGCTTCATCCTTCATCCCAAACTGACTTGTGCGGAAGCCAGAGTGCTCTGGGCCAGGGGTTGCAGGGAGAAGCAAGAAGGGAAGGGCGGTGTATGGTGTGGTGATGACTGCATCTCTTTTGCTGCCCGTGAAAAGCTAACATTTATTGAGCACCTACTATATGCCATATCAACTCCTCCACAAACTCTATGAAAGGGTTAGTATAACTTAAGTAAAGTTAAAATAAAGTTTGGGAGATGTTCATTTGTCCAAGACACAACGAATAGGCTAGCAACATTCAAATTATGGCGGGTCTCACTGGATCCTTTCATCCAAAACGTCTGTCTTAGTCCATTTTCTAGTGGTCTAACAGAATTACACAGACTGGGTAATTTATAAAGGAAAAAAAATTGGCTCATGGTTCTGTAGGCTGGGAAGTCCAAGGGCAAGTGCTCGGCCCTCATGTTATTACATCCTCCCATGGTGGAAAGGCAAGTGAGCACATGAGATAGAGAGGATAGAGAAGCAAAATCTGCTCTTGTATTGGGAGCCTACTTCTGCAATACTAACCCACTCCCACAGTGACAGCATTAATCTACTGGTCAGGGCAAAATTGTCACAACCTTATCACTTCTTAAAGGTCCCAACTCTTAGTCCCATCACAAGGACAATTGAACTTCAGTATGAGTTGTGGAGGGGACATTCGAATCATAGCTCCTGTGTGTCTTCCCTTGTTCACCTGTGCCTTGAAGAATGGAATATAAGAAGGGCTTCTTTGATCTTTGTGTCTATCATTCATTTATTCCGTAGTACAGTCTATTAACATTCGTACCTTCAGGGATTCTACAGCAGCATCCTGCACTTAATTTATTATAGTCCTTATCACACACTTTTGGTTGGGTTCATCTTTCTGACTGAAGTATAAACTTTTGGAAAACAGACATATTGGCTTTCTTGTTGAATTGCGTATCTTCAATGGTACGTGGTGACTGACACAGGGTGAGTTTCAAGTAATAACTATTCAACTGAATTTTACTGTGGATCTACTAAGATTACTAGTTGCTTCCTACCCTAGTAGGTAATAGATATCCCTTCCTCTTTAATAAAATAATTCTAGTTCTGACATAGAAGGCCATCCCCTAACTAAGGGACTAAAAAGGACACACTCAGCTCCTTTACCATTAAGAATAACAGTGTAACTAAGTCTGGTCTGCGAGATAGAATCAGAAAAGTTGTGTTTCAATTCCATGAAGTCTTCTCCATTCTCTGTCCTATGACTTAGACATGCATGTGATGGCTGGACAACAGACAGTCATTCGGGACCATGAAGACTGGTGGTACATGCTGGGGCTTAAGAATCACAAATGTGGATGCAATCTGGATCCCAGAAGATGATGGAGTTCCTAGAATAGCACTATGTATCCCCCTAACCTGTTTTATGTGAGAGATAAGTAGGTATCTGTTTTATTTAATTCATTAGTTTTGGTTCTTTATTGTTTGCCATCAAACCTAATTTACATAGAGCACTGTTGTAGGGATTGAGAGGCATATGGACGTATGTGCCCCATGCCTGTGTGGCACTCACAGACTACAGGAGAGGTTTGATGCTGCCTTATGTGGTGGTTATTTGACACAGGGCACTCTAGTCATACTTTGTTTTCAGTCTCCAAATGGCAATTGCCACAAAGGAAGAAAATATAAAGTGCTTAGTGGGATTGGAGTCAGGAGATCCCACTTACGGTGGGACAAAACAAAACCATTTTCATGGGAGGTGATGCCTTTAATTTTGCCTTGAAGCTTGATGTCTATGGAGAATAGGTTAAAGCTGGGAGGAGGTCAGACTTTCCAGGAGCAGAAAATATGTGGCATGTTTGAGAGAAGGCCAGGGATTCATGCAAAATGCACAAACAAAGCATATCCTTATTGCTCTGAATTGAGATTGCTTAGGTTTGAACTCCAGCTCCTCAATTTATGGCTATGTGACCTTGGCTGAGTCAGTTAACACAGTCAGTTGGGTTTTCTTATCTGCAAAATGAGTGTGATGACTTCTACCTTCTTGGCCTTTTGTCAGAATTAAATGAGCTGATATGTGTAGAAGGCTCATAATAATGGCTGTCCTAAATAACCACTCCCCAAATGTTAGATACAATTGTCATCCCCCAAACTGGAAGAGTTACTGGAAACCACAGAAAGCGGAGCCATTGATGCCAGTTTAAAAACTTGGCCATTGTTATAAAGGCACCTGACATTTGGTAGCAAATATGATACCCCAGAGTGATACCCCAGTGTGGGTGACATCCCAGAGCTCCATGTTAGGACGTCTTAATATGTCAACATTTATCATATTAATATGCTTTCTCTCTCACGCCTACCTGAGCCACCTGCTGATCTAGGTGCCTCCTTCTCCCAGGGCAAACCAACCCTCTGTAATTCCCCTAGGCCCCTCTCCTGTCTCTGAAGCTCTCTGCCTGATGGTTGACTTAGGCAAAACCGCCTGCCTTTTAAAGGACCTGGAAAAGGGCCTGGCCCACAGCCCCTGGCCCTACCTGTTACTGTAAGATTAGCTCAGGGATGTGAGTCCTTTCTTGCTCGTCCATTTCTCCCCCCGGTGGCTCCCAACTCCATAGGAGTGGTATGATCAATGTCAACATTCTGACTCTCAGCTCTGAAATAAAGACCAGTGATTGCATCATAGCTGAATGATAGGAAACTTTTATTCCCTCCTTGGTGACAATGGGAACCGTGCCACCTTCACAATAGCCTGCCCTATACTGCATGCCATGAACTGAATTGTGCCTCCTCAACATTTATATGGTGAAGCCCTAACCTCCAACGAGATAGGCCCTTAGAAGGTAAATAAAGTGAGGTTAGGAGAGTGGGACCCTAATCCAAAAAGATTGGTGACCTTATAAGAAAAAGAAAGGAGGATCTCTCTGTGTGTGTGTATGTGTGTGTGTTTCTTTCTCCCTTCCTCCCTCTCTGAATACATGCACCAAGGAAAGCCCACATGAAGTCACAGAGAAAGCAGACACCTAACACCTGCAGATCCTGACTGGGATGGCACCCTGATCCATAGTTGTGAGAAATAAAATTCTGTTGTTTAAACCACCCAGACTGTGACATTTCATCATGGCAGCCCTGGCGACTAATACACTACGGTTGCCAGTATGTTGTGATGACTGCTGTTGCACACATGTAACTTCTGCATTTGGGAGCCAAGTAAAGACCATTTTGTCAGCAAATTGCACCTCTCTATTGACAACTTAGCAATAGCCTGCTAATCTTCCATGCCAGTTGATCAAAGATGCATTGGATTCCCTTGTCCGGATTCCTCGCTGCCAAGCTCTACGTCAAAGTGATATTCCACCTGTGACCATTTGGCAGCTCCCCCTCCCATGTGCACACTTCCTTTTAACTTTCATTTTATTGATGTTGCAAGCATCTCCCACTTAAGATCTCTGCACATGGACACTCAGTGAGTCACCAATCGCAGCTACAAAAAATACTGGGATACAGTCAGTCTTGAGCCAGGGGCCTGCCTCGGTCCAAGTAAAAATAGAATAGAAGGGAAAGCACACACATATAACAACACCACCAAATGCACACATTGCTATTTCCTCCCATTCTTATTCCTTAGACAGATAACATGAAAATGAATATTCATGGTGAGAAATGTGAGGCTTTGGCCTTGGAAGCATCATTATTGTTGTTACTTAGAATTTCATTAGCACTTTATATCTGTAAAGCCCATTTTGGGGAGATGTTTTGCTCCTTTCCTCCCTTGACTTTCTCTTCTGTGTCTCTACCCCTCCCCAAATTCCCCATCCTTTCCCTAATTCTGAATCAGACACTGTCATTTTTTACAGAGGTGAATAATCAGGAGTGAAAAGGGGAACTGACTTTGATGGGGAAATAACCAAAGGTGGCAGTAAAAATAATTACTGTAGGGAAATCTGCTATCAGGCTGCGGGGCCATCACTGTGTTGGTGGTGGGGCTGCATGTGCCTGGCACGGGAGCTCCATTGTATCTATGGTGGTGCTTTGCCCACCACAGCAAGGAACCAACGTGGGGGTGTTGATAAATTATGTCTCTGACCTCGCTTTCCCCTATCTTTGTGACTAATGACCTTAACGTAATTTCACATCTTTCACTGGGATGAGCTGGGACTTTTCTAATTGGTTAAAGA